>JAGDQP010002310.1:0-64465 GCA_022664845.1 Lepisma saccharinum | reverse complement strand
ATTTTGAAATTTGATGTAAAAATAATTAGGGACCTTGTGAAAGAAATACGAATTCTTAAAGTCATAACTTGTACCATTGATATAATGTGAGCTGAACTGTTATTGAGGTGGGTATTTAACCAGGAAACGAAATTACGAAATTGAAAACTGTATGCCCTATACAAGTATGAATAGAAAGAAAAAAATACAAATCACTATTCACTTGATATAATTCCTCAATACTGTAAATAATTCTTTATGATTTTTTTCATCCTTTTTATATATATAGACTAAGGCTAAATATTTGTGTTATCTCACTTATCAAGAAATTTGACTTGTTATATTCTAACTTTATCGAAATTAAGAAGTAAGAATAAGATTGAAAATGTGGCAAGGTGGTATGCAGAACGACAACAGATCTGCTGTAAGTTAATTTATACTATATGTGGACCAATAAATTGTATTTAAAGAAATGTTAAATGAAGCATTTCGTAAACAGAAACTAAATTTGGTATTTCGTGTTAGCTCTTGAATATTGCCCCATATGAAATCAGATTTGACATCATATGTCCCGACTTTGTGAATCCAGATAACAATGAATTGCAGCATTTCATGTTGAAGTGAGGCATAATTAAATATCTATATTCTATTAGTGAAGCTATCCAAACGTAACACAGCTAGGGGAACAATTAGTCCATAGTGCTCATCAGTAAATGTTGGCTTTTGAAACCAACTGAGTCCAGATGAATGGGACTGAAGAATAGTTACTTCACACGCTTGTGATTGATAGATAATTGGAAGTAATTTAGCACTTCTCCAATATATATGAGCACAAGGACCAGAGAAGACTAGTCGAAGGAATAACACAAGAAAATTGAAAAGGTGAACTTTTTATGAATGATGCTGATATTTTTCGCAAGTAATATATATACATGCAAGATTCTTTTGTACAAGCTCCTACAGCGTACGGCGTTCTGAAAGTAACTCAGGTACTTTATTGTCACTGATCTGCCCATAGAAAGTAATATAAATGAACTAGAAATGGAATCAAAATAAGAACGCCGCAATCAGGTTCAATCCAATGTTTCAAAATATTAAAATAATGGTACTTTACAAAAATGTAAACATGAGGTTCGTTGAGACTATGAACGTAGTGTTAGTGCCACTTCGCCATAGAAATTTCGTGTAGGGTTATTGTATCTACGAAAATAAATGCCACTGGATTCTTGTATAAAGATGGTCTTTCTTCAAAGTAACCACATTTATAGCAAGCGTATAGGAATGTATGTCGAAACCTAGGAGAGGTCTTGTGTTAGGTATTGCACTTTAATAATCACATTAAATTGGAACATACTAACTTCACTGTGTAATAACAGTATAAGATCTGAAAATCTAAAATCTAATACAAATTCTAAATCCATGCACGTCAACCCAAACAAGAAATACGTGTCTCTTAAGCTTGACGCCTCTACACACTTCCAAATTTCAAGAAAATCTTGAAATCTACATAATTGATTGTAAGTAGGTACAAAAATAGCATCTAATGAGAATAGCTCATCACGGCATTACTACGCAGGGAACGTTTTTGGTGTCAAGCGCAGCTTGTACTGAATATTAGAATTGCAGATTAATGAAACGGCAAAATCTGAGTGGGAAATCGCTTATACACTTTGGACATCTTCATTGCAGCAAGAATGAACCACTGTTTGGCCTGGGCGAGGGTTCTCTAAAGCCAGAAATAAATTGAGCTCAATTCTAGCTTTCGTTTTCTCTTCAACTTCATATGTCACCTTGCTATTGCAAATGAATTAAATGAAATACTCGTATGAAAGTATCGTATAAGAAAGTAATTCTAAATTCCCGTAAATATTCAGATTGTGAAACATTCCATAAGTGGATTATGGGTGAGTCATTTTCTCAGATGTGTGACGTGGTTGAATCAGTTTCAACATCTGAATTGGAAAGAAATAATTTACTAAAGGTGAATTCTAATCTAGAAAATGAAAGGAAATGATTTTATTGAAATAGAGGACTTCCCTTATATATATATATTATAATTTATTGTGTCGACAAACCCTTTATTGTTCACTCCTTCCAGTTCGAGAAAAGAAGGTGACAGAAATAGGAATGCATATGGTGTGGTCAAGTGCTATTCTCGTAAAACAATTTTAAGAGGTATTAACAACATGTACTGTTCCTTGAGAGATACTCCTTGACAATCTCTCCTCTTATAGATTCCCTTTAAAAAAATTGCGAAAATAATATGTAGTTATTTCGCAAAATAGAAACGTCTTCTGTTGTTTGCGAGACATTTCCCTTACGTCTTTGAGTTCAATAATTTTAAGGGTTCATAGATACACAAATGCAGAACTACTGTGCTATATTATAGTATCAAGATAATATTAGCAGTTATCTCTAAGTCTAAAACCCATAACTATTTTTTAAACAAAAAACAGTACATACATTAATGATGTGTTGATACACATACATGAACAGAGCATACTTAAGGAAGAATAACAAATTTTGTAAAACGTTTTTAGGATTTATAAATACTTTGTAAAATAACAGATCAAAAGGAAAAGAGAGCAAGTATCAAATTTTCAAAGAAAATGTAATTAATCTCGGAGCAATTCTTGCAAAAAAGAAAGACATCACAAACCATATATCAAGAGAAGAAGCTATATTTCTCTTACATTGCTGGCATTATATTGAAAACAGACAATCCCGGCACTTTAATTTTCATGCTAGGCCTCGTGTATCCGAATTGATAGAGAAAATAAAAATGGCTGAAATTGCACAAAATAAATAATAATAATGTTTCTCATTAAAGTATTAATGCAATAAACATAAAAGTGAACTCGACCCTGAGAAGATAACAGGGGATATATATGGCAGCCCACAGCGTAAATATGTATTTATTCTTGCTCTACGATGACCAGTAGTCTGTGTCATTTTGATGTACAGCATTCAGTGTATTAGGAATGTAAAGAGAAGAACAATTAAATAATTCTCACCTTCGTGTTTCTTTCCGGACGGTAAAGTGCATAATATCGCCCTTCAGCACTGCTTTCAAATGAGTTGTTTGCTATTACTTTTTCGGTATATTGACGACCATCGCTGAAATAAAAGAAAATGTAAGCAAACTTTTGCCCAACGATGTTTTTATACTGGCTGCGCTTTGAGAAATTGCTTTAAAAATCGTAAGCTTATTCAATACAACCCAGAATACAACCAGATCAGAGCAATTCTCGCCAAATTCAGATACATCGGAACATTTGTTCCACGTATAGAAATTAAAATTCCAAAACGAGTATCTGCAGCTGTGTTAAACCCAAAACGACAAGCGTGAACTTAGAATAAAACCAGGAAAATAGGTAAAAGAAAGCCCGGCTCAGGTTCTAATCAGAATATCGCTAAATTTAATTAACTAAAAATACCAGTTCTTCGATTTCTCGTATATGACACAAAATCATATATGACACATGAGGAGGTGCTCACCTACCTCAAACCAAGAAACATCGAGAATGAATCTAGACGAAAACAAGAAAGATAAAAAAACAGCATAAGGTCTAGTCACTACAGCACTAGTTTATCTAAACTCAGAAAAAAGTTCTAAGAATGTACATGTAAGTTTTAAAGTTAGAAACAGCCTGCACACACTTATATTACTCAAAGAAATATGAAAACATAAGCTTGATTAAAACTAGAAAACCAGAGATCCAGAGTGCAACTAGTGCAGCACGAATCTCTCTATACTCAGAAATGCCATATTTGGGTTCCATAGATAGGATCCAGAAACTAACATTTAGTGTATGGACCTATAATGCACACATAAAAATCGAGAGGTCACTAAGGATAAAGAACTAAGCTATAAGAAACCAGAAATACCCTTTGGGTATAAAGCTAGGACAGAGTTATTTCACTTAATCCACTAATCCCTAATTGAGGGATATATTTTAAACTCCAAAAAGTGAGGTGCATACATTCAGTATACAAAGAAAAATCAAATGTGCACCTAGTGTAAAATAAGATTGATTCATAAGGCTAGGGTACAGCCAGGAAGCCTTATTTTGTCCAGTTCAGAAATGCAAATATTTGGCACCCACATATAATATCCTATCGCTAAATCGAAAAAGGTTGTGCGAAACTACATTATACCCAGAAAATCCAGAGAGCACCTACGATGAAACAAGGATAATCAAAATACAAAGAAATTGCACATGATTTAGCGAGGATATTGCCATATTCTCTCAACTAAAAAACAGTCCAAACGAAGTTACCGATATTTTAAAGCACAAATTTATGCGCACCTACACTAAATAAAGAAAGTAGAGAAGTAGAGAGTAAATCTAGTATAAAACGAAAAGAATATAAAAGCAGCCTGGTACAGGAAATAGCAAGGATAGCGTTATTTTGCCCAACTCAGAAACATAGTTTGCATGTACAGGTTTTAAAGTTAACAATAAAGAAATGTCAGTAAGATAGGGATCATTTTCCAGGATACAGCCAGGACAACGCTACTGTCGCCCAACTCAAAAAAGCGCGTCGCAGGGATTCTTATGTAGGTTCTTAATTAAAAACGCGTGCGCGCATAAATATTACACCCAGCACAATGCGAGTGCACCTACAATAAACAATAGCACTAAAAACAAAACATCTTCATAAAGGATATAACCAGGATGGTGCCATTTTACCTAATTCAGGATATTTTGGTTTGGCGCGAATAAAACAGCTTCTATGACGACTGGTAGAAAATGCACCTCAGCAACACAATCTTAACGCGCAATCTAAACTTCACAGTCATACAAGATGTAATATGAAAAGTCAAATTTTAAAACGTGTTAGTAGAAATTAACCAAACCCCTATGCAAAATATGTTGACCTGTTATTATATTCTTTAAATCGTAATGCCATCATAATTTATAATGATTTCAAGTATGGAGTTGAATCTTAATGCTATACCAGCACGAGATACTTTATATCATATACTGGTATTCGATAGTATAATACTATCAAAGTACACGCAATTTCGGAAGCAGTGAGGCATAACTAAATTAAATTTGGATTTAGTATAATCGTGATGAACAAAAATATGCCAGTATTTCCATGGTTCTAAGATTAAAGTGATAAATCTTATATGGATTGTCCCGACAACAGTAAGATATAGCGAAGAAAATAAGTTTACATTTAGCATCGTTATGAGGAAGTCGATATAAATTGTGAGTTAATAAAAGTCGATGACATCTCAAAAGGAGTCCTAAGAGGTATGCATATTTTAATGCACGCTTTTTCCAAAGTGGTAGTAGGTACTAATAATTTGATTTCATATTTGGCATCAGCGTAATGAGAAAATTATAGTATATATCATTTGGTGGGCCTCAGGCCAAATGTGTAATTTCGGAATCCCGTATTTTTAAAACGGTAAGAACTAAAGCGAAAATAAAAAATCACATCGTTTCTTTACTATTGCTCAGCGACTTAGGTGATACGCTATCTATAAGCAAACTTTCACAGTTCTTGAGCCTTAGGGTACCGATTTAGCAAATGGTATAGAAAAACTGTCTTCAGATTTGGTATCTACGTAATAAATACCACAAATTATGAGTTTCATAATTCTAGGACCACTAGAGGGCAAGCAACAAACAAAAAAAAATTAAATTGAGTTTCGACAACTCACGTGTAATTTACTGCTGGACTGATACTCATAGAGCGGATCTATGAATTCTCGTTCTGGTGCTGATAAGTTATTACAAGTGTCGTCAATGATATGGATAATAAGAACCCCTTTAATAAATTTTCCTTAATATTAAAACGTTATTTTTATTTTGGAGCGTTTTATAGAATGTGACTGGGCTAACGTAGAAAATAGATGTGAAATGGATATTGTAGATGGAAATCATGTTGATTTCAAATGTATATTCAGTAGAAACAAATCCCTTTTACAACAACGTGTTATATGACCTGCAGTGAAAAACGAAATATCTATACCACTATTTTCCAAGGCTTACTAGTCTGATAAGAATCTTTCTGTTTCCAGTCTTCAAATTGTCAAACCACAATCGCTCACATACTTCTTACTGACAATTCAAACAAATTACATTTTTGTTAAAGATTCTACAGTTCTTTTAAACAATGTGCCACTTCACGTATATTGCTATTTAAGACAATTAATGGTTTTGTAACTAAATTTTAGTGAATAGGGCAACATGTTCCATGTTGGTCGTAACGTTGCTAATTGCAGCTACTTCAACGGTATAATGGGAAGTTTAATGTACTCACAAGGTTTAATAGCATAAAATATTACTTCTTTTGAGATTTTAAGATTTATACGTAGTAAACGGTCGAAACCCAGTTTCTTCCAAAGCATATAATCAAATTCAAAAGAATACAATTTTTGTAATTAGAATCGAAGTAGCTTAGAACTGATATGCCCCTCGATCCATGTTGCCACTTAATAAAACTGAATGTTTTGCCACTTGACCGCAAAGAATGTTTACCTATGTTCCACTTGATCTCAGTAATATTCCCAGCAGCATTCGTCTAGTGTTTGATAATTGGTTGAAGATATTTATAAGATTTAAATGGGTAAAATATTACATTTTTTATATTTGTCTGTGATTAATAAATAAAAGTTCACAACGCGATTTGTTTATTCAAATTAAAAATATACCTTTCTGTAATTGGAATCGAAGTAGCTTTCAAATAATATGTTATTTGATCCATGTTTACATTCAACAAAATTCGAATTCTGCCACTAGAATGCTAAGGATGGGATAGTACACTTAAAATTGACAACATTTCGTCCATTTATCTTCTTCCGAGGTGCCTCCAAAATAGAATCTGTCCGATTTCCTTCCCACAGTTTTCCTCAACGTTATCCCGGAAGTAGAATACACCTAAAATATTCTCACGATATCCAAGAGATCATTTGGACCTTCCAGAATATTCCTCGAATATATTACGCATATTTCAAGAATTTTCCTGGGACAATTTTTATAATACCTTTTGTGCAAGTAAAATATGTAGTAGAGGTGGGAGACTGAGTTGAAGGTGTTTGAACGCAAGAAAGGGTTTGTTTTTTCCTTGTCCCTGACCGAAGCATAGTAAGCATTTAGTTTGCAGTTGAACAGAAGGTTCCTATATTGTTTCAGTTCAAATGCACACCAATTGCTTTCTATGCTTCTGTCAGTGACGAGGACAAAAATAAACCATTACATATTCTGAGTTCAGTCTCCCACTCACACTCTATTCTAGGATATTCTCAGAATATTCTTAATATATTTTCAGAATACTCTTAGAATACTCTACAAATACTCTTAGGATATTCTCAAAATATTCTTAGATTAATCTTAGTATAATCTCTCTATATTATTATGATATTCTACGCTTATTCCTAGAATGTCGTACATGTATTCCTGGAATAGTCATAATATATATATATTCGTAGAATCTCCTATGTGTACTCGTAGTATATTCCTATAATATTTTACACACAATATCCTACACATATTCAGATTACTCTAGGGATATTCTACACATATTCGGAGAATATTATAAAAATATCCTATTCAAATTCAAACAATATTCCATGAATATCCTACGCACATTCGCAGAATATTCTAGAAATATCCCATGAATATTCGGAAAATATTCTAGGAATATCTTAACCATGATTGCAGGATATTCTAGGAATATCCTACGCATATTCGCAAAAAGTTGTGGGAATATTCTAGGTTTATTTGCAGAATATTATAGGAATATCCTACGTTTATTCGTAGAATATTACAGGATTATTTTTCGTTTATTCGTAAACTATTTTAGGAATATTCTAGGTTTATTCGCAGAATATACTAGGAATATCCGAATCATATTCGCAGAACATTCTAGGAATATGCTACGCATATTCGCAGAATATTTTAAGAATATCCTACGCATATTCGCAGAATACTTTATGAATATCCTACGCATATTTGTAGAATATTCTACGAATATCCTACGCATATTCAAAGAATATCATAAACACGTTGGTAGGATATTCTAGGAATAGCGAATGCATACTTGCAGAATATACTACTCATATTTGCAGAATATTCTGGGAATATCCTACGCATATTTGCAAAATATTCTGGGAATATCCTAAGCATATTTTAAAAATATTCTAGGAATATCCCACGCATATTCACAGAACATCCTAGAAATATCCTACACATATTCGCAAAATATTCTAGGAATATCCTCACTATTTTCGCGGGATATTCTAGGAATATCCTACGCATGTTCGCATAATATTTTAAGAATATCCTACTCATATTCACAGAATATTGTAGTAATATGCTACGCATATTCACAGTATATCTTTACCACGTTCGCAGGATTTTCTAGGAATATCCTACACGTATTCACAGAACATCCTAGGAATATCCTACGCATATTCGCAGAATTTTCTAGGAATATCCTACGCATATTCCAAGAATAATCTATAAATAACCTACGCATATTCGCAAAACATTCTAGGAATATCCTTACCACGTTCGCGGGATATTCTAGGAATATCTTACGCACGTTCGCATAATATTGTAAGAATATCCTACTCATATTCGCAGAATATTCTAGGAATATCCTAATTTTATTCGCAGAATATTCTAGGAATATCCTAATTATATTCGCAGAATATTCTGGGAATATCTTACGCATGTTTGCAGAATATTCTAAGAATATCCTACGTATATTCATAGAATATCCTAGGAATATGCTTCGCATATTCGCAGAATATTCTCGGAATATCTTACGCATATTCGCAGAATACTCTATGAATATCCTACGCAGATTTGCAGAATAATCTATGAAAATTCTACGCATATTTGCAGAATACTCTATGAATATCCTACGAATATTCACAAGATATTCTACGAATGCCCTACTCATATTCACAGAATACTTTATGAATATCCTATGCATATTCGCAGAATACTCTATGAATATCCTACGAATATTCACAGAATATTCTACGAATATCCTACGCATATTCGCAGAATATCTTTGCAACGTTCGCAGGATATGCTAGGAATATCCTACGCACCTTCGCAAGATATTTTAGGAATATGCGTAGGATATTCCTAAAATATTCTGCGAATATGCCTTGGATATCCTCAGGAATATTCTTCGGATATGCGCTCATCCCGGACATTCAGATATTTGTATGGTATCATTCGAATATATCACGGATCATTTTAGGATATCCCAGGGATATTCCAATATCCCGCGAAGAATATTCGTAGAATATTCCTGTGCTATGTGGGTGTAAACCTACTTTTCAGTCAATCAGGGACGAGCCGGTTTTGATCACACTTTGGTCTCTTATGTACTTTGAACTGTTACGTATGTTTGTACCTTGATCAATGTGTGTGAAATTGGATACTTTACTGCAACTTTTCTTCTTCCAAGCTTGTCCTTGACCGAAAATCCCTGTTATATTTTCTTAACTGTTTGGTCTTCATACTAGAGACCTGCACGGGCCGGGCCTTCTTTTTCGTCAGGTCGGGCCGGTCTCGGGCCGATTAATTGCACTTCTTTAAAGCTGTTCAATAATTATTGACTTTCTTTAAACGATCATTGGAATAAAGCCAAAAGTTCAAGTCTGTGTGCACGCCACGTGGAGAGAAAGGTATTACAAAGAATTCAATATTTACAGTTGGTTTTGCTTAGCGGCTCCATTTTCGCTTTAGAGAATTGGTTGTTCGCCGGGGCGTTGACCCCAGTCGGCAGTCACACGAGTAACTGCATGCCCTACCCTCAATAAATAACAAAAGAAAGTATTGAAGCTTCCTCTGCTGATGATCCGTGTCAATATCAGAATATGGTCAATCCAACCACTTTATCCCAGGGGAACAGTCAGAGTTGTCTTGATATAAAAGTGAAAGGAAACCGCACTCTTTGTTCTTCTTTCCACTTCAGCGACCCTCTGGAAGAAATGGTGAATGAAGTCAGGGTTGCAGTCTAATACGGTGTTAAATACCGTGCAAATGTAGGTCTTGTCGGTGGGGTCAAATGTCTGGTAATTTGTTTTGTAATTAAAAGTTATACTTTGACTAGCTACTTCTTTGCTGGATTTTAGAAACCTACGACTACAAGTAATCATACTGTTCAAAGCGAAAGGATTATTTTGATCCTTTGTGTTAGAAATAAATTGAAACGGCAATCCTGTAGAATGATTAAAATGACTAGCGTATGTAAGGGCATCCCATTGTTCAAACACTCACATAGGCTTGTACACATTATATTATTATTATACCAGATACAAATATATTGGGGCTCGAGCCAAAACTTTTTAAAAATTTATCTAGCCAAGCCGGGCTTGAGCCAATAATTTTTAAAACTTATCGGGCCGGGCCGGGCTCGGGCGAAAAACTTTTAAAGCTTTCCGGGAACGGACTGGGCCGGGCCTAGGTACATTCGGGCTGGATTGGGCTCGGGCCGAATTTTCGGCCCGTGCAGTTCTCTACTTCATACACAGAGATGAGATAGAATGATTGTTTTAACTGAAAACACTTGTCACTTCTTTCTTTTGAATAAATATGATACAGCTTTTTTTATAAAATAAATTTTATTCCTATTTACAATTACCTTTTTGCAGTGGATGTTAAATACCATTCGACAATATATGTATTGACCACGATTTTGAATTTTCAATATGAATTTATTTGTCGTAACCTTTAAATTTTCAATTTTATTTGTAATTGTTAAAATCTACTTGCTGTAAATGCAAATAAAAAAATTAGAAACAAATTATGTATAAATAAGCTCGATTTCCAGGGTTAAGAAAAAATATAATAACTTGAACAAACGGATATGAAAAGAATCAAAGATTGGAATCGCTTATATTTATGGTTTGCTAAGATGAGTATCATCTAGGTTGGAGTTACTGGTCTCCCACCAGATATCAGATAGGGAAATGCCGATCAGATATGGTGATTACCGGAAATATCCCGGTGCGAACAGTTCTGCTGTCTTGCAGTGTGTACAGGGGTCTACAGAAGCTCGGGAAAGATAAACGCAAAAAAATATATCGTGGTGAAGGCAAGCAGTCTCACCATTACCAACCTGTAATTGAAGGCCATTGGTAAGGCTAAAAGTGTACAATCTTGAGTGTCTGCCTTCACTGCGTAGTCAGAGAGCTGACAACTAAATAATGCTAAACTATGTCAAGAAATAGTAACAGATAACCATACTTGGATAACCATGATAATCACGGATAACCATGGAATCTTCTGGGGTAAAATATTCCAGAAGTAGCTCGTCCTTCATACAAGAAGTTCAAAAAGAGTGTCAAGCTAGAACTCGACAGGACAAACATACTTTGTACTATCGTGTAACGCAGTCTTACAATTTCGGAGCAGGATTCCTCATTAAGAATAGTATCCTCTCGGTGGTTCAAAATTTATAGTTCGCAAACAAAAAATATCATATGCTACGATACATGCTCGAAAGTTCAACAAGGTTTTAAAAAATGGCTATGCCCGACCATAGTGGCTACTGATATTGGCAAAGATACATTTCACAAGGAGCTAGAAATGTTGTTTGATCGATTATAAAAGTAGAACATGTATATTCTTTTGGATGATTTGAACGATAAAGAAGGAAGGAGGGAACGAAAAATAGACCTAAACTTAGCTGTTTCGAACCTATTATTAAAACACGTACTTTGAACACAAAGATATTAAAAAAATACACATTACACATGGATATCTCCGAATAGCAAAACTCTCAACCACATCGATCGCAAATTAGTAGATAAAGGAAAACACACCAACATCATAGACAGAGGAGCGGGAGGTAACTCTGACCATCATTTAGTGGAACACAAAGGTGAATGGAAAATTATGCATTGCAAACGGAGGAAGGAGTGCATCAAAACAATTGGAATTCGAAGTGAAACTATTTGTTGTTCCGTGCGTAAAGGCAGATTAAGGAACTGAAAATCACAAATAAGGTCGAAATCTTAGCCGACCTGACTAATGATAAGATAGCATTAAGATATAATTGATGTAAGTAAGAGGTGGGAGACAATTCGTCATATAGTGAAGGGCGCAGCAAAAGAACGTGTAGGTGAGAAGAAATAGCATAGAAACAAGTCTTCGTTTGATGATGAATGCATTAAACTTCGTGAGGAATAAAGAGAAGCGAGGCAAAGATGGTTAGGTAATAAAAGCGATGCAAATACCAGCCACTACAGCAACGCGGCGAAACTCCACGGGTTAGTTCAGAAACAAAAGCGAGAATATCTTATGCATAAAATTCAAAAGATAAGGGAAACCAGCAAAGCAAAATCATACAAGATGAAGATACAGGAATAAACTATTTAAGAGAAAGACTTCCAGCTAAATTGAAAAATGATTACAAATGAATGCGGAGGTCATCAGACGGACCCGGCTAAAATTATCGATATGTGGAAATATATTTCGACCAACTCCCTAATGTATAGAACGGAGAACAAACAGACTAATTTGAAATCTATGCAGTAGATAGGTAGCCGAACCAAGCGAGACCGATTTCTAAATGTCGCCAAAGAAGCTGAAAAGATTCAAATCACCAATAAAATACAATGTTCCAACTGAATTAATTAAGTCGGGAGAGACGGCACTAATCAAGCAACTACATAAATTGATAAGCGCTGTATGGAGAAAGCAGGAGTTTTCAAAAAAGCGGAAAAGCCCAACAATCCCTAATAGTATCCGACATCCATGCCACGTTCTGAACAGGTCCCATTGATGTCACAATGTCGCACGCGATATTGGGACATACCCAGGATATTCGTAGGAAATCCTACCTGGATAATCCCGACTTTGTGAGTAGAGGGTATTCTGGGGATATCCTGGCAGGACAATCCCGAATGTGGTCGTATTTCGATATCCTGAGGTAATATGTAAGGCTCGCAAACAGTCGATTGTTTCACACAAGCATGCTTCGCGTTTGACAACTGCTTACGGCCTGTTTGCACTAGACGGTTATTGCATCATTCCTTCGAACTAACATAATTGAGTTATTACGCATAGTTTAGAGGTAAGCATGTGTCAGCTCATATTGTTAAGTGCATGCAGATGTTTTAAGATAGATAATATTTTGTATTTATTAATTTCACGTAAAGTGAGTGCACCAAGCTGTAACTATTACCTTATGCCTTTGTGATGAACATGCTTCATGCTGACCTCACATTAATAGAGGGGGGACTGACTTCAAGTAAAAGCGAGAAAATTTTGTTGTTGTAACCTACACGGAAAGGTCAAGACACCTGCCACACACAGAATGTTTTACGGTGGGGGGTACGTACCCGTTTGCTGAATTGCGTAGTATAAAATATCCAATCTGAATGTGCTTTTAGTATAAGGTGGTTAGGTATCGTTGGCTCAGGCCAAATGGATGATGATAGATCGATATTTCAGTAGGTGATGGAAACTTAAGGGAAGGTGGTGAGAAAGGAAAATTTAATACTTAAGGGAGGGTCATTTAACATGCACCTGCAGAGCAAGAGCGTAGATAACTGGTCCATCCTAAGCTAATGCACGAAGAATTTTTCGTTTATGACTGCCTATGAACAAGATGATTGTAAAAGTCATTGTTTAGGTAGCCGGTGAGAGATTTGTTAAGTTCGAAATATCCCACAATATGATTATTACGAACCACCATACAATTCGCATTCGGAAGGTTGTGGGTTCGTGCCCACGGCAGGGCCACCCATTCTACTGCATGATGAGGTTTTTCTAGGGGGGTTCTCGCCAGTAACATCAAACACACGCCGCGATAGTACCTACAAACAGACTCTGGTTGAAGAAATTGCAACACCTCCCGGGCTGAACCTGATATACCTAAAAGCCATAAATTAAAACAAAAACACTACGCAAATTTCAAATAGCTGGTTGACATGTTTTGTTTGTCACGTTGTGCAAGTATAAGTAGCATAATGACCCTCCCTTATAAATGCAAGTAGCATTTAGTAGCATAGCTTAAATTTATTTGCTACTTCATAATGAAAAAACACCTATTCCTAATTATTCTAACTTAAGAGGGCTCCTCGCTCCAGTCCTTTCATTTTTAATGTTTTCCAAGATATTTCAAAAACTAAGAGTATTATCAAAAATATAAATTCATAGCGCACTAGAACTTACAAATTACTATGAAATGCAATGGACAGCGATCTCGAAATCTTGTCGATTGATGAGTGCTCAGACTTCAATTAAATAATGACTTCATAATCTTTGAAAACGTATCACTCGTCAATTGATACGATCTCAAGATCGCTGTCCATTGCATTCTATAGTAATTCGTAAGTTCTAGTGCGCTATGAATTTACGTTTTGATAATACTATTAGTTTTTTTTTAAATATCTTGAAAAATGTTAAAAATAAGAGGGTTGGAGAAAGGAACCCTGTTAACCTACCAGTAATGGATACCTACCCTTCCCTGTGCGAGTTTTCGGGGTGCAGATAGTGCAACTGGGCTTCAGACTTGTGAAACTCACGTCATTTGTTCGTTCATTAACCTTACTCTGCAAATAAATGCACTATGCAAACAGTGCATTTTAAGATTTTTTCTGCTTTCCACACTCTACTATCACATGCATTGCACAACCCCAATATTTTCGATAGCTTTGCCTACGATTGTTGTCAAACTATTTATTTTGCCATGAATATGAACTATTTATTTTACCTTTCCATGCACTCACTACAGCCAGTTAGGTAGTCTGTGACAGGCTAGATTTTTTTCATCATTACGTAGTCTTGCTGCTGCCACAGGCTGTTATACGTTGCTATTCCATTTACGCGACAATCAGATTGCACGACCGTGATATTTATGTTCATTTTGTTTCCGATTTATGGAAAATTATATTGTTCCGAAGGTTATTTATGCACTCTTAAAAAAACTTTATTTTTATATGGGCCAGTCTAGTTACTTTGGACTTCTGCCCGTCACGATTCGCCTTTAGCTGTTAAAATCCACACCCATGCTCCTGCCGGGACCTTCGAGCCGATGGCCTACGCCGCAGACTGCTCGGCCACCCGGCCGGCTATTTATGCACCTATTACAGCCGATAAGATTAGCGTATGACTTAGAAAATCCCGGTTAGATTTTTTTTCTCTTGTTAGGATGGGTTAAATTATGTCATGCCTAATTTCTAACTTCTTGTGTAAAATTACTAGTGAAATTGTGGTTATTGGGTTACCAGTTTGGGTTCACTGCCAGAAGTACAAGTGCTTCTACTCTGTGACATTCAGTTCACCGAATTCAACAGTTATCAGTCATTGCGAATTTTGAACCCGCAACTAGTTTCTGCATTGTTCCGCAGTAGCTTACCATCTGGACGTTTTAGTATATTGCACAATTCTTCTATTGTTATCAAGTGCTGCCTTTTTTATGAGTAAAGTGTTGACAGTATACCACACCACGGATGTAATATCCACAAAGATGATACGCTGAGGTCAGTTTTCCTACAAATGTTTTTTTCTGTGTTCTGAACACGGTAAATAAAATGCTATTTCGAAATTCATTACAGGATTATTTTCTGCAATTAATGATACCTTCTTGTGGATGGAAAGAGGATGATGTTATTGTAGACGGGACTGAGATGAGTTTGGCGCAGCCTTTGTACTTTCTTTAATTACTTAACGAAGATGGAAAGGTCCTTTATGGTGGTGGGATGCACTGGGTCAACCTTCTCCGGAACGGTGTTTGACCTTCTTCGTATTAGTCAGTTTCAGGAATAATAGTTGGATGCTGTGCAATTCAATAACATCCAACTATGACTCCTGAAAATGACTAACACTGAGACAGTGAAAGCCCGTCGCTGAGATCCAGGACACCCAAGCACCATAAAGGACCTTTATTTACATTTTCGTTAAATTATAAAAGAAAGGACAAAGGCTGACCCCACCTTCCCCCTGGGGATGTCCAGCTGGGCGATTTGTGATATCCATGCGAGATCCCATAATATCCACGGGACGTCCCATCACGATGGCCACATGACGTTTCACAGACATTCCATGGAGGTCCCGCGGGACGTCCCATGGGATATGCATGAAGCGGACATTCGGCCATCTGATGAACACGTATAGGACGTCCTGTGGATATCGTGGGATGTCGCATGGACTTCGCAAATTTCGCGGCGGGACATCCCATGGATATCCATATGGTATTGAATGCTTTTAGGGATAGTTCCGGTTTATAAAAAAAGGTATAAATATGACTGTATAAATTACCGCGAAGTCTCTTTATTACCAATATGTTAGAATGTATGAGTAATATGTTGCTAATTCACCTAAACCTATACGTAGATGAAGTAATTTGAGTTCACTAATGTTGACTTAGAAGAAATATATCCAATTTGAACCATATTTTCTGTGAGACAAATTTTAGAGAAGAAATGGCAGTACAATATGACTATTCACTAGCTTTTCATTGAGTTCAAGAAAGCTCGTGAGTATCAAAAGTAAAACGCTAGTAACCTAAAACCCTTTGGAATTTCAGAAAAAACTTGTTTTTTCTAGTGGGGAAGTACCTCAGAAACTGCAAAAATAGAGTATGGATAAGTAATAAAATGTCAGATAGTTTCCATATTCACAGCAGATTGAAATAGGGTGAAGCTCTCTCACTTTTACTGATTACATTTGCGTTAGAATATGCGATTCGAAATTAAAGAGTTCAAAAATTTGAATGGCTTCAATAAGTGGTTTGTGTACGCCGATGATGCAGATTTAATAGGGTTCGATGTAGATGCACTACAAAATAACACCGATGTCTAAGTAGAGGCGTATGATAAGACGGGTTTACAGGTAAACAGAGAGAAAACAAAGTACGCCGAAGCTGCAGAAATGAAGGAAATTGATAAATAGCTTTAACGAAAGATAACATAGCAATTAATATAGTTACTAACGAGCATATGTAACAAGCAAAAGCGAAGTCACGGAAGAAATAAGAAGATGTTTAGTATCGGGCAACGCGTCTCCTAACTTCGCGATTAATATCAGTTAAGTCGATGTTGAAAATATAGAGAATGGTTATTGTGCCGATAATTCTTTACGGGTGCTCAAGTTGGAGTATGACCATAGCAGATTAACACAAATGTCGTCCTCTAATAAAACTCGGATATCTCTTGTGGTTTACCTATTTCAAGCACGAAGATTGTTTCTTAAGCCGTTCTGCTCAAATTGTCAGTTTCTTTTTGCTTAGACATTAAAATATAATTAAAAAGATATAAACTTTATAATTTGTTATGTAAATTCTAACGGTCCGACAATATACCTTTAATCTATTGTCATTTATTGTACTTTAAAATTGTTTATTATCCTGTTCAAATTGCAATGCACGTCCGTCTGAGTTCGATGTGCCTGTCAAAAGTACTTTCAACATATTACTAAGTACAAATCCATTTTCTTTGTTCATTGTTTTACCATGTAGTTCAGTTTCCACTGATTCTAGAACGATTCTGTTGTATATTTTGTTTTAAGGATTTAGTATTCGCGTTTTTTTGCAGTGTTTTGTCTCTCTTCAATAGAGTGCTCTGCAATGATTAAATTTTCTGAATAACCATACTTTAGTCCTCAGAATAGAATCCTATGGCGAAGTCTTCCGTAACCTAGGGGGATCGTGTCTGAACAACCGATGTGTATACATATAGGACTATACCTTTTTTAATATTTCTTATTTCTATGTTTATGTGAAGTGTTTATGTTGTGTTTGTGTTCATTTTGTGTGTCTGTTCAAGTGAGATGATAGTCTATATTATGTACAGTGTTACTTCATGGCCCAGTACTTTCTCCCTCACAAACTTTAGTGTTAACGACCATCTCCTGGCTAACACAAGGAAAGTAGAATGTGTGAGTGGTAGTGCAATGAATATTTTTCAAGTGTGACTACGCTACTCTTATCTGTTTTCTACTCCATTACACACTGTTCAAACATTTCTTAAGAATTACCATACTTTTATCCAACGCTCAACTATTCCCTCAAAAATCTATGTTATTTTGTACAAAGCACGTGAATGCAGCACAAGTTGTCCACCAACATATAGTGTAAATACCAAAGTGAGTCAACTTGTGAGAGAATGGGTGTGTGAAATTTTAACATTTTTCTCCTCTTTTCTCTCCCTCTCTCCCCTCTCTCTTTTAATTTGTTGTTGCTTAAATGAAGCTCAATATGCCTATTTCTTCACAGTTGGAAACATCCGATAATGGTCTCGGAGGTTTCCCTCACTTCTTGTTAAAAAATATTGGAGGCAGCCCATTCCATTGTAAGAACGCGGTCAGCGCCCTTCGAGGTCACGCTCCCCCAAATACAGTTACAAAGAAGGAAGTACTAAGAGAGAAATTCAATACATTTCCAAGAAGCTTCCACGTGCTTAATATTAACGCACAAAGCTTGCCAAGTCACTTTGACGAATTGATGGAAATAGTTCAATCGCTTGATGTTTCGATAATTCCTATAGGAGAATCTTGGCTTAAACCACAAATGAATTCTACACTTTTTTCAAATTAACGGTTGTAACCTATTTCGAGCAAATAGAAAAGGAAAGAGCGGGGGTGGCGTTTGCGCCTTTGTAAAAAACAGTGTTTTAAGTTCAAAGTAATAGTAATAGAATGCGCTAATTTTTCTCATACCTAAGAAATCAAATGCGTCCAAACTTAGCGACTACAGGCCCATTAGTATACTTTCTTCGCTTTCAAAAATTTTTCAGAAAATACTGCACAAACAAACGACATATTTCCTATCTTCACATAATCTCCTTGATCCTTTACAATCTGGCTTTCCCTCCATGCATAGCACATCCACGGCACTATTAAAGAACACTGATGATAATAAACATGCCCTGGATAAAGGAGAAACCACTTTGTTAACATTAATTGATGCAAGTCATGCCTTTGATTCTCTTGATATTGACTCCCTACTAACTAAGTTTTCTACCTATAACTTTGCGCCGATTACAGTTCAGTGGTTTTCTTCTTCCTTGAAAGATGGAAAACAGTGTGTTACTTTCGATATCTATTCTTCTTGAATTAAGACATCATCAGGAGTAGCAAAAGGACCCATACTAGGGCCATTACTTTTAAGTTTATATATCAATGATATATCCTCTGTTTTTCGTACATGTAAACATCATCTTTACGCAGATGATCTGCAAATGCATGTTCATTTTAAACTATCTTTAGTGCATGATGCAGTGGAAGCAATGCACAAAGACCTGCGTGCCCTTACTTAGTGGACAGATAAGCATTACCTAAATTCAAACCCACTAAAGACACAAGCCACCATTATAACAAATCAAAAACACGCTTCTGAATTGAGTAGAATAAGCCTTCCTCAAGTTCTGTTGAACGGAACTAAAATAGAATATGGTAAACAAGTGAGAAATCTGGGGGGTAATCATGGACAGTCATCTTGCATGGAACGCATACGTAATACATATAGCCAAGAAACTGTAAGCTGTATTGTACACCTTTAAAAAGCTAAAACACTTTCTTTAAATAAGCGAAAATATTCTTTTTTTTTGGTGCAGGCTTTAGTGCATCCATTATTTGACTATTGAGATGCAGTATACAATGACTTAACAGTTAATCTTTCCTCTTAATTACAACCGATGTAACACCTGAATAAGATTTATTTACAATCTCCGACTCTACGATCATATAACACCAGCGTTAACTGAACTGGAGTGGCTTCCATAACCATTCTCTACCAGCTATAACTTAACTCACTTATATTATAATCTATTAGTTAACAATATTATGTCTTTGAGGTATGATTGCGTACATGTTTGTATGAATGTATGTATATGCGTGTAGGTGTGTGTGTGTGTGATTGCATAAATATTTCCTTATAATATGTTATGGATATAATTTTTCCTTTTTATATAAAGTACAATTATTTTTATTTCTATTTCTAATTTCTATTTGTTATAATGTAATGTATTTTAATCAGCTCTTGTTGTAAGTTAGTTTAATAGTTAGATGTAAGAGAGGATCTAATGGCTCTAACCTCGCTAATATAATCGAAGACATGAAATAAATAAATGCTTTTTGCTGCAGCAATGAACTTTAAAGTTCCCAAAGCCATACAGTAAGTAAGTAAAACTAAGATGAGGATCTTACAGAAACAGACAATTTTAGCGATACACTAGCAGCAATGTTCGTCAAAAAATAAATAATGTTACATTTCCAGTCATCGCTACAACACTATTAATTTTCACCTTACGGTGGAATGAATCCAAGTGGGATTTTCCACTGCTCTCCGTTCCAAAAAGATTCTTGGCATAGTATTCACGTTCCAGTTATCATATCATTTCTTAGAATGCTATTCATTTTGGGCATGTGGACAAACATTAGTTTATGATCATCTGCGCCTTAGTTTGAGCAATTGACATCAAACAAAAATGGCCGGGAACGTACTTGGATTTCCCTTAGTATGTTTGCTAAGGAAAGGTGCTACTCTAATAAAATATATAGAAAATAAGTATAACAAATTTAAATTCCTACATTTATTTTAAATGATCTCTCCAAATTTCAGTACTTCGTGTTTTTACAAGTAGTAACACCGTTGTATATTTGTCAAAACAGTGGTAGATTTTTTTTTCAGAAACCAAATGAATCTTTGTGAAACCAGAGGTTCATCAAGCATCGATCTTGGCTACGTGTTGCATCTTAACAAAACTAGAAGTGTGTAGACAGTTTCCAAAACGTATCTTGTCCAAGTGCCATCAATGTTGGAAAATCGACAAAATCACTTTTAATACACTTTTTAAATTTCATAGCTAGGAACAAGTTTCAGCCATGAATATATTAGAAACTGTGGTAGAAGTTTCAGTTTATATAGATTTTCCATATCTTTTTTTAAAAAGCAATAGGGAAAGATAGAATATATACAATTTTTCTGACAATTTCTGTTTCTGTCCTTTACTTTCTTATGACAATTACATGATTTTACAATCGTTCTGGAATCATAGAACCTTTCTAATGTGTTAGAAAATAATCAAATGAAATGAATAATGCGAATATCTCAATTTTACATTTATGTGGACAAGAGACCTTTTGGAAATGGACTACAGAAGTAATATTTCCTTTTTTCTTTTGTTAGTAAAAAATCTCTGGATTGTAAGCCACAAATTTGTTGTCGCTAAATGTTTCAATTTACGCTTTTATATATAAAAAATGGTGCCAAAATTTAGTGCAGTACTGACCTTAAAAGCATAGGTAACGCAGAATTATACCCAATGCACTGTCCCATTGGTGTTTCAAAAAATCTCTTCTGCATTTCCTTCTTAGAATACATTTCAAACATACGTACATCAGGCATTCTTCTAATCTGGAAATATACTATTGTTAATACGACTACATGCTGGTTAAGAGTCGCATGTACAGACTACACTTTTTAGAGCACACTTTCTATTTGCTAAGTTTAACACGAGTGTAGTTTAAAGATAGGAACTTCCATTAAATATAAGCAAATTATACTGGATAATCTATATTTTCGACTAAATAGAATTGTCCTTCTGCACACTCATTACGAGAAATATATGCTTGTGAACAACCAAAATTCCTGGATGTCACTTCTCATACAAATGGACATTTGACAAGTGTTGTAAGGTCGCGATATTCTGTTTATAATAATTTATATAATCATACAATATGGTTACCCGCAAATATAAAACTGAAATCAAGTATTGTTTTTTTTGACATATATTTATACAACTCTCAGAATAAACAAGCTATCCAAGTATTCACCATGACCTGTATTACATATATAAACGGCAACCCAGTGCTCGCCGGGCTTATTACTAGGATTAGTATTTATAATTACTGCTGCAGGCAGTGTATGAATAAAGCGAGGTAATTGATCTGCAGCATATGCACCTATAAAATGACATTTGGGCAAATTCTGCTGTAACGACTAATAGAGTTCAAGAGTATTCAACATTTCAGTCAATACATATTTTTCTTTGGAAATCAATTTCCAGTTCAGAGGAGAATTAATCGTAAATAACTGCTGTTAAAGGAGATGGTAGTGCTTGGTTAAAATAAACTTCTAATCGTACACTTGCCTGTCGTTGTGGGCTAGTATGAAATGCTGCACCGGCACTACAACCGGAAGTTAAATCAAACACCAGTAGAGTATAACCATTAGGATATTAGGCAAGCGAAATATATACCTTGATTAGAATAGTAAATACCAGAACCTGTAAAAAACGTAGAATACGCCTGAATATCAAAATATGGTGGTAGTGGTTTAGATCAGACGGATGTTCCGTCGACGTGCAATGTAAAGAATGACATACTGAAATGCTTAAAATTAAATGGATCTGTCTGATATGTGCAGTTGAAACCTGTATTAGTAACAAGCACAATAACAATACGTTTAGGAACTATTCCAGAAAATAAATGTGGAAGTGTTGTGTCCATAATTCCTTGCGGTAAAGTCTCGGTTCTCACCTGCACTTTTGTTATAGGATATTTTACGCTAAATTTAGGATTTTGTAATACTTTATTTTGTGCTATTTTCACCGTGGGCGAAACATCAACCTTTTTTTACAAGCAGTGTTACATCTGTAATTACAACTCGCACCTCTGCCGCAGCTTCACCCACTAGACAAAATACGGGTCCGGCCGGAATTTGCTTAATACGCAACTGTGCAAAACTCAATAGAAATTTCTCGTGATTGAAAATGTCACCGTGAATATAACCCAGTAATTCAAAAGGCTGACTTAAACCTGTGAGAAGAGAACGCTATTAAAAACCAGAATTACTACTATCAGCGACACTGTCCATATGACCGACAGTATCTTTTCCAGTTTTATTTTTCACTGGGATGGTTCACGCGTATTTACTGGTAGTGTGAATGATTGCCTTTAAGTATTCAAAATGGCGATTTAGTTTTAAGTTCCAATGTTCATATAAACTATATCTCCTTGCCACAGGTCATGAACACCCTTAGTTACAGCTGGTATTCGTCTGTAGTTTCGTCGTGCTTGTTTTTGTAACTCAGCGACAATGATTTTGCGAGTAGTTGGTGATGCAATTTTTAGTTTTAGGGAAGTTTATTTTTTAATAAAAAATATTAAGGCTAATCAAATTTTATTCAGAGAGAAATAAAAACACAAGTGATGTCTTTCTAAACAAAAACTGTTCCTAAAGCACATCAGGTTACAAAACATCAGGCGCGTTTGCCGTAGCCACTTCGTCAATAAAATCAAGTCTCTTGTCCTCAATTCAATCCTGATTTCTCCACACTTTACCCCAGGTTTTTATTTTCCCAAGTACTTGCCTTTCAAACCATTTTAAAATTTCTGAACTTTAAACAAGTGATTACTGTACGTTTGTGGTTCTTGTCCGCATGGTGCATACACCAACACATGACTTGCTATTACATTTTCGAATGATTTCAATAGGAAATAAACATCTCTATGGTCTTCCATTGTTGTTTTCCCGTCAATATATATATATAAACTTCATGGTGATCATCAATGTATGTTTTCTTTCTTTCAAAATCTAAAAAATACGACTTTCGCTATCACTCATGTTGTTATCTATTTAATAATTTTGAAGATGTGTAATAAACAACAAATTTATGGCGATATAGTGCTCAGCAGGGGGAAAGTGGGATATCACCATTCGGTCACCAGGCTCTACTTCAAACACTTGCTGTTCGACTTCTTACTCTTTTCTAGGTCCGGGATACCTCTAGAACCTTCATATCGTCCAAGTCGAATTCCTCTGTGTTTCTGAGTTTCTCTCGAATAAATTTCCATGATTGAAAAATTCCTATGCTTCTTCCGAATGAAAATGACACTAGTTATAACTATTTTGCTCCTTATATTGAATTCATGGTAATTTTTAGTGCAATTGAACACATATTTTTACACCTTGGAAATCGTGTTCTTTATGTGGAGTACTACACAATTTCAGGATCTCAACGCTGGTTAGTTTCCTTATGTATTCAAGAAGCTGATAATTTACATTTTCAACTCTTCGATTAAACTCAGTACCGCCTCAGTACTTCAATACCTCAGAAACACAAACTTAGTTCATGCTTGGATTGTTCACATTCCTTGAATTGCCCACAATTCTACACTTGTAAGCATTCTACACTCTTTTCTTCAATTCCCAAATGTCCCTAGCCAGAGTTTCCTAAAGGCCTCCAAAACTATATTCATATTCAATTCAACTCTCAAATCCATACTAAATTAACAGTACTAAAATAAATATTTTGAAAGTTGAGCATCGCGATTTTCAAGAAGAGAACGATATACACCGTGTAGATCCCAGAGTTCGTAAAATTTTTCATTTGTGAATTCCTCATAAACGATAATTTACTCGACCCCTCGTAATTTGAAATATCCTTAGATACCTTCAAGAGAAACGAGGTACATATTTTTATATGAAAGTGTTGTGTCCTAAAGATGCAGGTATTTCTGCTTCATGTTTATGTATTTCTCATTAGTTGTGAAGTAGTGGGGAGATTGTGCGAAAACGTTATGCACGTAGTTATAAGTAGGACAGTAGAATTTCGAGAATTCACCAAAATTGTGTATTCTCAAGATATCGCATTCAGTAAATAAGTGGCGGTTAACACTTTGAGAAAATGTTAATTTTAAGTCAGGAAATAATAGCGAGAATTCGATAGGTTTCCCATTCAAAAATTCTAAGAGCTACTCACGAAATTATATCATTTCTATTGATTTATTTTCCAAAATAATTTCTTAACAATCGGATAAAATATAACGCGTATTAAGAAATTCGTTATCGGATTGCCGTAGCACAGAGAATGTCTGAATGTAATACACGTTATCCTCAATTGATGGCAACAATATTGCCAAACATGAATTTTTATATAACGGGAAAATACAAAGTACATGATCACAAGGCTATTTACTGTGTGTGACGGTATTGACAGTGAAAATCTTTGTAGAAACAAATTGAATACGTGAGATATCATGTCAAGATAAATCTCCGTGCCAGAAAGAGAAAAGCAAAGCTTCAAATGCAGTATTTTTCAAAGTTTGCCTGTGTACAGCCCGACAATCGAATAAATCTCTCAATGACAAATTTGAAACTGTGTTTATCATACGTCTATGAAAATTAGACTGAATGATTAAGAAAGAAATTCTTTCATAGTTGTACATGTGTTCATTAAAATTTTGATACTTGTTTTAGTCTGTATATGAAGTATGTGAAACAGATGCATGTTTTAGGTCTTTTAGCAGCATCATATTTAAAATTCTAAATTGTAATTCAATACAATTATATATATATTAGCTATTCGAGAAATATACTCTTGTACTCACGAAATTTACCTTTTACGCACGACTTTTAACATTTCACACGAAATTTAAACCCTCTATTCACGAAATTCTACTGTCTCTAGATATAAGCAATATTTATGTTTTCTTAAAAGTTTATCACATCAGGCCTCGAAATATTCAACTGAATCTAAAACAACTACAAAAGTCTTAAGGAGGTTTCTTCAGACGCAAGCCTTAAGCACAGCAATGAAGTGATTATTTTATTTGCCTGAAGAAGAAACGTACACAGATGGTTGTAAACTAAATAAAAATTTAACACACCTGTTTTATGATAATTTGTATAATATTGGAAAATAGGTGTAACATCTTGCGAATATAGTACACATCTTCCTATGTAACAATATTGCTTTGATATTACTTGTTATTTAAGTATTGATACGAGGCGAGATAAATTTGATGATGACGACAAACTACTTGTAAAAAAGTAGAGCTATATTTTGTGATACACACACGCCGTGAACGGCGCATGTTTAAGTCAGTTTAATAATACAAGAAACCTCTTGTATGCTATTACTTTTAGATTCTACGAAACAGTTATACCATTAAGCACAATGTTTAGTGGGCATAAAACGCAATACAAATCGTTTGGTGTTTTTTGTTTTACTTTGTCATACTTTAAATCATGCTCACTTTATACGTTATATTATGAACACTTATATTTACAAGGCTTTTACCCTATCAATATTTTTTACCACCAAAACCAGAATAATTTACATATTATTTTCTTTGTAGCATACTTAAGAACTTACACAAGCATTAAGTGACTCACATTTGTAATATTGTTAGATAGAATTATCGGAAGCGTATTTGGGAAGTGAGCACAATTTTGTTTGCGCTACGATTTGATTAAAGCAAAAGGTATTTTTTAAATGTAGAATATTTCCTTACCGCCTTAAGTAATGATGATAAATTTAGGTTGAGTAGAGTTTCATCTTTCTCATATTGGATAAAGTTTTTAAATGTGTGTTCTCTGAGACGTACTACTTCCTTGACGAACGTTTTGTAGTAATCCTTCCTCTCTTCGAAGTCTTTGAAAATCCTGTAAGAAAAAATGAAAAATTTATTGCTTTTTAGTTAATTTGGGAACATTGCTGGATAACAGTGAAAGCTAACCGAATATATCGCGAACACGCTTCAACGAGATATGTCACGTTTAAATCATTTCAGGTGTTAAGAAGGGGCAACGTTTTTTGGGTTTGATGTCTGATAAAATGAATAATGCTTTAGAAGTGTCCCCACCTTGGGTAGGCTTCTAGTTCCAGGGTTAGTTACGTCCATCTCCGTATTTCTCTGCTGGAACTCAGGAACATAACCGAACTTCTGGCTAATCATGAATTGAATTGAATTTTTGGCCCTTAGGTGTTTAAGGCTCATGCCGAACTAGTCATGACGGCTGACATAAAGACACGAAATATATGCGGTTAGTATAGGTGTTATCACTGTCGCTTGCTAGGCGCCTGACTATGCCATGTTGGGTTGCATTGAACGGGATTTTGGGAGATTCGTTTTATTAACAACTGTAGGTGTGATCTTTAGAAACTTTATTTTTGTTTACAATTTTACTTAGTCTATGAGAATTCAACTAATCGAGATCAGAGTTCGAATCTTGACATATCTTCAGTTCAATATCGTCAAAAATTGTTGGCATTTCTGAATATAATAACACTAATCCCTCACTCAGTTTGCAACAATCTAAAATTTGCTACAGCATTTGTAAATTCAGCACTCGGATAACACTCTGGATACTTTTATTACAAATCGGCCTCCGTTCGACGCACTTTAGTCACATATCTATGTGTTCATTCGTGAAATAAAAATATGTATTCTGCAAAACAAACTGAAATATGACAAGTGGACTGGAAATATTCTAATATCAAATTACTGTAACTTACCGTAGGTTATCCATAGAACGTGTTGTCAGACGTCGTCTCCGTGGACTAAATACTCTCAGAGCTAACCAGTGTTGTGCGTTTGCTAAACAATGCAGTTCGTAAACTTTCCAGCTGCTGATAGTAAACCTCCATCGTGATTGTATCGTTCCGTAGCAATATACCAAATGGAGGAAACCGGACATGTCCCTCTGGCAGTCAAAATATTTTTGTAGTTTGAACTGTTGGTTTGATACTGTTCCCACAACACATATATCTAGACACACACTGACGCTTGCATTTAATATTGTGACAAAGAATGTACCTTTTCCTTCCCCTCACGATTCCGTTCAAACGTTTTTGTATTTCATAACGAAGCAATAAACACAGCAATTAAATTGACACTGCTCTTTTCCTCCGCTGTCAGATCGTAGAGTGTCATACTAAAGAGCACATTTAACCAGTAAATGAGACGATTCGCCTTTTCAATGGATCTGATCTCCGATATTTGAGGGCGTGGTGAAGCACGGGATTTGTTTATTTTGCCTTTAGTGTCATTAAATGTCAATAATAAAATTTATGAAGCATAGCATTGCGTGATTTATTTTGATATTGCGAATTGAAGAAAAATGAAAAGTGGCAGCCGCACAACTTCCTATAGTTTGATCTTCTTCCACACGTAGACACAAAATGAGCTGTTCTATGGAATACTGGCTAGTCTCGCATCATTAATGCAGCTAATAGTTCATCCGTCTTTTAGCTATTTCTACGTTCTTGGGTAGAAAGTATTACCCACGAGACAATTTAATATGTGTAATTGTGTTTGCATAAAATGAAATAATAGTTACTGCTATTGTTATCATAATTAAATTATGTGTCTCATTTTACAACACAATGTACATAGAGTAAGCATAGTCAATCCTGTAGTTGCGTAGAGTGTATGTGATGAAAAATTTATTTATTATTATTTTGAACTTATTTAAAAATCAAATATATTACTATTAAATAGCATAAATAGACCAGAGTATGAAAGTACAGGAAAGATAGAAGGCGCTAATGGCAAGTAACATTTTTAAATATCTCTTTACAATTGACGTGGGAAGTTGAAAAGTTTTAGGTGAAATCATTTTCTGCTACAAGGTATCGTAAGGGAAATCCACAAATACAAGTTATTTTACTTGGTTAAAGATATATCGAGAAAACAAAAATGCACAATATTTTAAAAAGATTGAAAATAACGTGTATCTAAAGGTTAACTTTATAGCGCAAACTAACACCAATCGTCTCGCAATGGATCTCGCTGACAACGTGAATTCAATAAGACCAGTATCACTCGGGTACATCTTAGGGTTGCCATGGTAACGAACACTTAATTCTTCAAATAAATATACAGGAAAGAATGTTTGAGGGTGATAACTTTGCAACGTAAAGGTTGATTTGACAGCGGCATACGTTTCTTTTACCTTCGGGAAAATGAACTGTGCGATACCAAGGTCATAGAGCTACCCTTATGGTTCACAAGACAACTAAAACATTATCTCCCACTTAAATGCTATGGGAAATTGTATCTGAGTGTTCCCTCTGCAACTGTAAGATAAAACCGTTTCCCGTCTACACTGCATTGATAGGGCCGACGACATCAATTGGATGACAAAAGATGATTTGGAACCCCCTACGGTTTCTCTGATAACAAACATTGGTGCTCCATCAATCAAAAAGTAACACCCTTTTCCACCTTCGATTAAAAAATCTCTTTATTCACTGCAGACGTTCAGATCATAGATTTCTTTATAACGTAATGAGTGGTAATGTCCGTGCAATTGATCTTCTCGCTTGTTTTAGTTAATTGTCCCAAGAGCCAGCAGCAAGTGAAATCACTATTTTTATATCAGAACTTCAAGGTCATCATTAGAAAATGAATCACTCTTAATGGAACTTCCGCGCTTTATATGTCACTGACTAACACTCCTGACTTTCACCTTCTTTATGAAACTGCCTTTATGAAACTTTGTATCTCCTGAAATTATTATATGTGTTTCTGTTCTGTTTGTTTTCTTGTAATTGTTTAGCTTCTGTGGTTTTTCCTGTTACTTCTTACTATAAAATGGCTACCGTGTGCTATTTCTAGGATATGTACTATAATTAAATAAAGTAAAATAAATAACACTGCCTACCTTGGTGCTGATTGCACCGACAATATACATTGGTTGATACCGTAACCACAGAGGATGCCGCTTGTGGTTTCCTTCCTAACCACCAATGAAGTTTTGATTTAAATATAAAATAGATTTTCCATATATTTTATAACCTACATTACGATGTGTCGATGTGATAAAATAAGTTGCGCGTCGCCAGAAGCGCGGGAATTCCGTTAAGGTTTTAATGTTATGAAACATTTAATTACAAGAATAAAGATAATGAAATGGAATTCATAATTGCGCTTTCCTTAATACAATTGCAGTTAAATGCCAAATATCAGGGACAAGGTACACTTTCTGAAGATAGCCACTTCAGCATTACTTATTCCCTATATTTATAACTTTCTGACAGATGTTATCAAGTTGGATTCCATTGTTTTTACATTTTACTAATAATACTTTAATTTTATTATGCCAGTTATCATTATTCTGAGTGGCTTACAAGGCACACTGGCTAGCTAGTGAATGTAGTAATGGCGAACAGAGGAAGCTCTAAAGCTGGCAAGCCCTTTTCAGTTGCTTAGTATTCTCCATCTGTATGTTTCTTTGTCCATCCCTTAGATCGCAGTAGCTACAAGTCACAAGGATATGAACGATACATTTTTGGATTGGTCATGATCTGAAACGGAGAGCAAAATTATAATTTTGACTCTAAAAGTAGCCGATCCTGTCGCGACAAGTACATATTTTTCCTTCTTGTCATTTTTGTTGCATATGTCACTGTTACTACCACGTTTCCATCATTATGTATGTAATAGAATATTCATTACTAACGAACGCGTCGACGTGTTGCGTGACGTCGCATGTCCGCCTGTTGTTTCGTTTGCTTTCGTTGCTTTGGGTTTTCGTGGCGACCACCTAGGTCTCGTTGTAGAGGGGTGGGTTTAGCTCGGCCATTACGAAAACTACGTTGAGTCCGAGAGGATGTAAGAAATTTTGAGGAATTAATTTTTGATTGATTTACTTTGTTCATCTCTTTCTTGAGTATCTTCTTAGGTATTATAATGCATTAAACCTACTTAGCTTGTAAGGAACCTTTTTTTTATTTAAAAGCAACTGCAAGTAAATATATTTTTAATATCCCTTTTTTAAAGTACTCAAGTGAGTGATTGGGTACGTTTTACGTTACCCACGTGCTTCCTTTGTTAGTGGTAATATTTAGTATGTTTGTATAATTATGATATTGTAGTAACTACTTGCAGCTGGCTTGCAACCTAATCTGATATTTTGTTTCACATTTTGAAATTTCAAGCACGCTGCAGACGAGTGTGTTGAATATATTTGTGACATTTTGGGGAGCGTACGGCATTGTGGCCTTCGTTTGACACTATATTTGCTAAAGTAACTAAAATTAGAAATTTGTTGATACTGCTTTTCATGCATGTTGTTCAAATTTACGTAGGGAAGTAAATTAAATATTAGGTTCTTACATAAAGTTTTTTTTTTAAACAGTAGTCATCAGAACCACCATCTCCCAAATAAATATAAATAATACCCAATTTAAATTGGGCGCATGCTGTTACAGTCATTTTGAATCGCTTGATATGTTGCATTCATGTTTCTACTAGTTCCCAGTAACAACAAAACCGAAAGAGATGAGCCATATAGTGTTGGATTACCAATGGCCTCAAAGCATGGAATAACCTATCACATAAACTCTAAAACTGGCAGGTCCTTTTCAATTGCTTAATATTCTTCATCTCTATGCTTCTCTGTTTCCCTTACATCTCAGTATCTGCAAGACATAGAGATGAATGATATACCGTTCGAATCGTCATCGTCTGAAACGGTAGGGAAAATTATAGTTTTGACCCTAAAAGTGGCAGATCCTTTTGATTCGCTTGGTATGCTCCGTTTGTTTTCTCCTAGATCTCAGTAACTACTAGTCTGACAGAGATGAGACATACACCGTTTAATTCGCAATAGCCTCAAACCATGGAATAACCTATCACATAAGCTCTAAAGCTGGCATATCCTTTTCAATTGCTTGGTATTCTCCATCTGTATGTTTTTTGTCCCTTTTGATCCTAGTAATTATAAGTCAGACAGAGGTGAATGATAAACCGTTGGAGTCGCCATGGTCTGAAACGGTGGATAAAATTATCAGTTTCACATTAAAGGTGGTAGGTCCTTTCGAATCGCTTAGTATTCTCCATTTGTACCACTCCTAGATCTTAGTAACTACAAGTCCGAAAGAGATGAGCCATGCAGCGTTAGATTTGCAATGGTCTCAAACTATGAAATAATGTCTTACATACACTATAAAGTTGGCAGGTCCTTCTCAATCACTTAGTTTTCTCCATTTGTATGTGTTTATGTTCCCTCTAAATCTCAGTATCTACAAGTTACACAGTGATGAATGATACACCGTTGAATTCGACATGGACAGAAACAATGAGGAATAGCATGAATGTGACTCTAAAACTGGCAGGTCCTTTTCAATCGCTTAGTATTCTCCATTTATGCCCTTCCTAGATCTTAGTATCTACAAGTTAGGACGATACGAGAAATACAGCATAGGATTTGTAATATCCTGAAACTGTGGAATAACCTATAGCCTTGACTCTAAAACTGGTAGGCCCTTTTCAATACATTAATGTTCTACATTTGTGCCCATACAAGACTTCAGTAGCAAAAATATCGACAGAGATAAGCCACACACCGTTAGAATAGTCATGGACACCGGTGGGAAAATCTATGACTTTGACTCTGAAACCTGCAGGCACGGCATTTGCTTAGACTTTATTTGTCGCTACGACATTTTTTCTTTCTTTTGAATACGTTATAATATAACTTGAATTTATAGGGGGGCGCTTTGATTTTGTCTACAATAAAACCATTACTTTCCTTGATCGATATTTGTATTATAAAATGCACACAAAGAATGTAGTGCGAAACAGTGGCATGAGCGAGATACATTATACGTTTAGATGATAATCTGGAATAGGTATAAATAATCAAAAACAAAGCTTTTAGCAAGTAAAGATTTTAAATACAGTCTCAGACTATTTATTCCACCTATCATAAACCTGGAGCAGTCGGTAGCGTATCATTCTTTGGAACTTTTTATACTTTGGGCAGCTCTTCGAGTCCCAGTGTTGCCACTGGATAAGATAAAATAAATATTATGGCGGTAACAGCACTGTGGCTTACGCCCTTCCCGATTGTATCACTGAACTTTTTGTTAAAATGGCATATTTATATTACACACTTATTGACTTCCATACAGTTTAGTTTTTAATCGTTTTTTTTTTTTCGTAAAAATACATTTTCGGTACATTTTATTATAAATGTTGCTTATAATATATCATATATACTTCTATTTCCAATTTCGTATTTTTAAATATATACCTACTGTATTAAAAAGAGAAATGCGTTTTTTTTTATTTGTATTGCAGTAACGGAATATGATCACTCTTGCTAGATATGTTTGTTGAATGTCAATAATAATGTTATACACACATATTTGTTTGTCTTTCTGGAGAAAGTTACAATTTTACACCACAACAATTTTTGTTACAGTTTGACTGACCATTTTAAAGGTTGTATATACAAATTCAAGAATTAATGATATTGTTCTCCCTTTCCCCGATTAATTGTTATCTATTTGTTTCAAGCACTCGTGTAAAGATGTATTTTTCCTCCTTCCTATCATGTAGATGATCCGTGATACAGAAACAATGGATACAAAAGTGGTAACACTTGACCTGATATCAGGGATTCTGCCAGACACTCCGCCAATGTGAAGTAATATCCTTCCAAATTATTGAGCACACACCCCCAAGTTAAAATATTTACGATTAAAGTATATAGAAACCTTGAAAACTCTACTTTTAAAATTTCGATGTTTGAAGGTCCTCCTTGCACCCACCTCCACTTTTCAACATTTTTTTTCTAAATATTCTAATTTAAAAACTAAGGACATTATCGAAATGTCAGAATATAGTGCATTAGAACTTACAAACTACTGTGGAAAACAATAAACAGGGAACTTGAGAACTTGTAGATTGATGACTATTGAGACTTCATTTAAATACTGACGTCACAATATTTGAAAATATATCGCTCATCAATGGACAAGATGTTGATATCGCTGTCCACTGTATTTCAAAGTAATTTGTAAGTTCTAGTGCGCTTTGTTCTTATATTTTTCAAAATGCTCTTAGTTTTAAAAAAAGTTTAGAAAAAGATAAAAAGCTTGTGCGGCAGCAGGGAAATTTAAAAAGTATGGGTTTCCACGGTTTCTATAGACTTTAATCGTAAATATTTTTAACTTAGGCGCGTGTGCTCAATAATTTGGAAGTGCACTAGTCAAAGTTGGCAAAATTCCTGGTATGAGGCCAAGTGTTACTACTTTTGTATCAGTTGTTTCGTATCACGGATTATGTAAATGATAGGAAGAAGATAATGTACCTCTTTACACGAACGCATGAAAGAAATAGATCCAAATTCATCGGGAAGTGGAGAACAATATAATTTATTCTTGAATTTGTATATACAACCTTTAAAACGGTCAGTCAAACTGTAAGAAAAATTGTTCTGGTGCAAAATTGCACCTTTCCCCAGAAAAAGAAACAAGAAAAATATGTGTGCGCAACATTAGTATCGACATTAAACAAATATCTCTTGCAAGATATTCCGTTACTACGATAAAAATAAAAATAGCGCATCTCTAATTTCAATACACCGGGAAGTTATTTCAAAGTACGAAATCTGAAATACAAGTACATCGTATATCATAATCAGCATTCATAATAAAATGTATCGAACGCCTATTTAAACTCACAAAACAATTATAAAATGGATAAAAGTAGTAAATAAGTGTGTAAGATAAATAGAGCATTATAACATAAAGTTCAGTGACACCACTGGGACTCGAAGTGATGCCCAAAGTATAAAAATTTCCCACACCTTACACCCTACAGACTGCTCCACGCTTATGAGATTGTATTTGAAATCTTTACTTGTTCTTGATTTTTAATGCCTACTCTAGTTTATCATCCAAACGTACATTCACTTACAAAAAAGTAAATCGAGGTTGAAGCTATAAGAAATAGTAGTAATTTCCTCCAGGAGAATTGTTTCACTGAACGCCTAATATCTAGACAACGAACGTGACAGTACAAATATGCGCCGAAACATGGCATGTCAGGGTATTCCTCTACTGGGAGGAAGACAGGATGAAAAGTTGAGCATCACTTAGAGAACCACGAGATTGATAGGCAGAAATTCCATTAATATTAAGTTCTAAATTATATGAATTAATGCAAAGAGAAAGAAAATAATAATATTGAAATCATGCCGGAGTCCTCATTCTGCAGTACAACAATACTTGCCTTGTTCAAACACACATATACAGAGAGAGAGAGAGAGAGGAGAGAGAGAGAGAGAGAGAGAGAGAATGGAACAAGACGGGGAAAGAGCGTAATAAGAGAGTAGAAAAAAGGGAAAGAGGGAACAAAAATGGCGGAAGACATGGAAATAAAATTAATTTTAACGATTATAAACACAGTCTGTGTCTCTCCCTCTCTCTCCGTGTGTTGTGTTTTTATACTTTTACGGATTAAATCTCTTTCAGGAGAAATCGCAACAAAGACTAATAAAATTATGAAAATTACATTGCAATTTGCTGAAGTTCACACACACTGTTCATTCTGATTCTCACCACTGATGCCTTGTGAGTTCTCTGTTTGCAGCCATAATTTTATGATACTAAGACACTAAATGGTAGGGAATCGAACCGAGGTATATGGTTTAGAATGGATACTTCAGATTGATAACGTGTTCTTAATTGTCCTGTTCACTGGTCTAGAGTGTATTTTGACTTTCCCAACCAATATTCGGAAATCGTCTTCTCTATATTACCACATGCGTCTGCTTCCAAATTTTTAAGAATTCTCCGTCTAGTATGAAAAGTCACTCTTCGATTCTTCAGGATCGGTTTGTAAAAAACTTGGCTTGAACAGGGTTTGAACCGATGTTTGGCTAGCTTTAGTACTGAAAATCCCTACACGTTACCCTTACATCATCTTGTCACCTAAAAGCAGAAGCAAAATATTGGTAAGATAAATAATGGAAGAATGGATCTTCTTCCATTAAGTTGTTTACTTGAGAGTGCACGCCGAAATCTATTTATTTGACAACTTAAACACAATTTGGTGCCCATGGATATCCGAAACAACAAAATAGTCATGAAAAAGGAAAGAAACAATAATATCTTATGCAGAAATTTGGCCCTCCAAATTCTAAAGGCGATCTTATAATAATAATAATAATAATAATAATAATAATAATAATAATAATAATAATAATAATAATAATAATAATAATAAAAAAAATAATAATAATAATAATAATAATAATAATAATAATAATGATTATGTTTCAAAAAAACTTTATTAGGGAACATACAACTTGATCAGCCACTAATGTGCCAAGAATAAAATACAGACATAAACATTGCATACTTATCCATACAAAAAGATAATAACAGAAATGTTAAGGTCATGTTACAGTTACAAAGAAAAAGGAAGCATAAATAGCATGCATCAATAAACAAACAAGCATACGACACTGGGTTAAGTTTTACCCATTGATATTTCGAAAATATGCAAAAAGATGCATATGTATTTCATGCACTGATATAAAAACTACATTAGAGCAGGCAAAAAGAGTTATATACATATTACTATCATAGTAGTATATAAGGATATGTGAACAACTACAGCTTAAATATCTTACATAAGCACAATATAGAATAATATAAGGAATAAAACAAAATTAGAAGCATTGACAACACTAAAGTATATCTTTCTCAAAACCTTATTTTTAAACACTAGTAACTTATGTTCATCTGCTAGGGTCGTACTCCAACTTTCGCAACCTTAAAGTATTACCGGCAAAATAACTATTCTGTATATTTTCAATTTCAATTTCCTTAATATTAATCGCGATGTTAGAAGTTTTTGGATTGGATAGAAACATGCGTTCCCCAATACGAAGTGACTTTGTATTTCTTCCATGACCTCATTTTTGCTTGTTACGTATGCTCCCAAGTATTTAAATTTGTTTTGATTCTCTATGACCTCATCCCTAATTCTTATGTTTTTATTTTCTTCATTCCCTATGTTTCGGATTGTTATCCTGTATGTTGTTTTACATATGTTTAACTGTAGATCTATACTAAAGAATCGGTATTGCTTTGTGGCGCATCTATATCGTCATCTATTAAATCTACATCATCCGCATATACGAACAGTTGATTCAAATCATTAAATGACAGTCCCTTTTTGTTCCCTTTAATTTTAAAAATCATACATTCTAACGCAAAGTTAAACAGTACTGTTTACAAGGCATCGCCTTGTTTCAATCCATTGCGAATCTTATAACTATCCGACATATTATTACCTATCCGTACTCCGCTTATGGGGTCGCTGAGACAATCTTCACTACTTGGACCATTTTTTCGGAATTCCAAATCGTATCAGGATACTGTATAACTTTTCCCTTTTAATAGAATCAAATGCTTTTTAAAATGAATGAATAGCTGGTGAACCATTTCACTGTATTCCCATTTCTTCTCCAAAATTTGTCTCAAGGCGAAAATCCACGTGGATCTATTTCTTTTAAATCCGCATTGGTGATCTCCAATTATTTGATCTACGCATACACTTAGGCGTGTTATCACGCAATAGAAAATATTGTTTTGTTATGAGATCGGAGACCCGTAGAAAATACTGTCTTTCCACTGAATACTGTCTTTTAATCATCAAGCCAAACAAGTTTTTCTTGTATGTTGGTTAGCGTGATTGGCTCTCACGCCAGTGGTCGCGAGTTTACACCTTGATGAATCCAATTGTTTATTTTTGAAATCAGAAAATTGGGTTCATAAGTTCAAACCCTGGCAAATATAATTATCTATTTTCTTTTAAATTTTAATTCAAGTTTTTTTTATTAATCAAATAGACTATTCATCTAGAATAATTGCTGTTGAAGTAGAATAAAAACAATGTTGACAGTACAAAGAAAAATACTGTACTTTAGATCCTTGAGAAAGGAAGTTGAGCAGTTCATGATGTTCATCACATGCCCATTCCTAATTGAATGATTTGGAAATGTTAAAGCATGTTACTGCACACATACGATTAATTTTACATTAATTTCTAGTGCAATCATTATAGACACGAATTTAAACACGATTAAAAAATAAGCTTTTAAAAGTTTAAGTTCTTAATTTCATTTTATACCCTAGTAGTCTGTTTCCTGCCTTGTGTTTGTTATCAACTATTGGAATAAGAGCTGAACGGGTCATCGGGTCTAACGTCTCTGACATAGTAACCGTATTTGGGTCATGTTATCCACACGGCAAAATAGAGCCTTTAATTATTTCCTTGAGTTTGAACAGTAATGCCAGATGTAGGCCAGATGTTAACCAAGATGGAAATTTCGGTCGGCTGCCTTTAAGGATAGACGAAACCATAACTAGTAGTTAGGGTAAAGTTGGCGCCGACACAGAAGTCGCTTTTTGTTGTCGAACCATTTTCCGGGCCCCTTATGTCCCAGACTTGCCAGTATTGGAGTATAATCCCTCCCAGTACAGGCCATCCGAAGTGTGTTCCTTGTCGGAAGCTTTCAACACCCGTCGTCGGCTCTACTTTCGCCGACCAAATACCGACGTTGCTTGGCTTGATCTTGGGATGGACAGTTATTTGTTTTAGTAATAAGAAAATAACTTACATTTGAAAGAAATATTTTAAGCAGAAACCCATGCTGAAAACCACCATCTTCCGTCTCGTCCTCTATACGGAAGGTCTTACCTTAAAATATAATATCAAGCTGTCAGTGTTCGTTTTTACTGATGTTCGCTATCGGATGTGGATTAATAATAATAATAATAATAATCTTGCCTCCTGAACTTGCAGGGCGAAATTACTGCATAAGATTTTATTGTTTCTTTCCTTCTTCATGAAAATGTTGTTGTTTCTCATATCAGTGGGCATCAATGCCGCCAAATAAATAAATTTCGGCGTGCTTTTTGTAGTAAACTACGTAAAAGAAAAAGTCGATTACATCCAAAGACCAGATCTTATCTTAGCAATAATTTGCTTCTGAATTTAGTTCCCAAGATGGTGTAGGGGCAACATACAGGATTTTTCAATTCAAAACCTGTTAAAGTCAAGTTTTTTTTTACAAAACTATAGTGCAAAACCGAAGAGTGACTATTCATACTAAACGGAAACCCTTAAAACTTTCCGAAGCAAACACGTGTGTAATTATAGAAAAAAAACTATTTGCGAATGCTGCTTGGAAAAAACAGACTACACTCTAGGGGAGTTAGCAAGACAATTAAGAACACGTCATTGATCTGAAGTATCCCTTTTTATTATTCTTAGAAAGAAAAACTATAGCATTTCTTATTCATGGTTTGGGTAGTCACCTATGAAATACCGCTATCGTGCTAGACTTCTAAACTGTATTCCTCCGTTCAATTCCCAACCAGGTAGTGTTTTTTCGCATAAAGTAATGGCTGAAAATATATTCATCTCAAGTTGGCGGACTTACGAGACGTCAGTAGCGAGGATAGTGTGTGATCTTTAGCATTGTGATACGTAGTGTTCATATTTTTATTAGTCTTTCTTGCGATTGCTCCTGAAAGGGATTTCTCATGTAAAGGAAAAAACACAACACACACAGAGAGAGGGTGGTAGGAGAGAGGTGCAGACTGTTTTATTGGCATTAAAATTAAATTAATTTCCATGTCTTCCGCAATTTTCTTTCCCTCTTTTCTTCTTTTTTCCTCGTTTTTTCGCTTTTTCCCCGACTTCTTCCATGCTTTTTTTCTCTCTCTCTTTCTCCCTTACTCAGTGTGTGCGTGTGTGTCTGAACAAGACAATCTTTGTTGCTTTGCATAACGACGAATCCTGCGCGATGTCCAAGTTATTAATTTCCTGTTTTACATTAATTCATATGTTTTAGAACTTAACGTGAATGGAACTCTGCCTATCAATCTCATGGTTCTCTAAGTGATGCTCAACAACTCATACTTTCTTCCTCCCAATGGCATAGTATCCTGGCGTGCCATTTTTGGCGCATATTAATACTGCTATTTCCGTTGTCTAACTATTAGGCGTACAGTGAAATAAAATTTCTGGAAGATATAACTATTATTTCTGATAACTCTAACCTCCACTTACTATTGTAAGTGACAGTTGAAAATATCTCGCTCATGCCATGGTAACCTACTTACTTCTTTGTGTATGTTTTACAATACAGATATCTAATACGAGAATGAGTCACTACCATCATATAAAAAGAAGCAAGAATATACAATCGAGAAAGATAAATTATATCAATAAACAACGAAACCAAGTTAACAATGACACAAGTATATATCGTTAAGAAACCTACAACATGGAAGGCGTAAGAAACGAAATCGCAGCAAAAATGTAGAAAGAATAGAATCAATAGAAGGAAGAAAGAAAAGAAATAAAAATAGAAAAAGTTAGGCATAAGCGGAAACTAGACATACAAGTACATGAAGGAAAGTACGACAGAATAAGGAAAGAGAAAATTAAGTAAGAAGTAACTAATGAAATAATAAATCATAAAGCAATAGAAACAAAAACACAAAAATCAAAGATGGAAACTCTTCAACAAAGAAAACAGTAAAAGAACGAACAAAATGAAATAGCATCGAATAAACAAATGCTGGAGAAGGGATGCAAGAAAATAGTGAACAAAGAAAAGGTTCAGATGAAAGTTAGGAAATACGAAAATAAAAGATAGTGAAACAAAAATTGTGAGGCAGATTCGATCTTTGTTATCTACATACAAACATGTTCCATGTTTCTTCCTTTTTTAAAACTTGGTTTCAAATTAATATAAATTATACAAAACGTTTAGAACAAATCTTACCCTTTGAGTAATCCATTGAGGTTATTCAGCAGAGGATTTTCTAGAAAGGTGACAAAAGCTGGACTAGGAATTTTCCATTCATTAAAGTTTCTCTCTATAATAATCACAACAGGGTTGTCCTGAAACTTCCGCCATGATCTCCAAATAAGCTTACCTGTGATTACAACGCAAGCCATAAAGAGAACAACCCATAATATCCTGTAAGGAAAAAATAAATAATAATTTTAATTCAGAGGAGAATTAAATGAGCATTTTGAACATTATGAAAGATGTAGTAAATGTTCGGAACGGCAATTCACTGAAATATCGTTTCTACCTAGACAACTATAACTTTAGTTAAGTTCGTACAAGGAAAGTTTAATAGTTTACACAGGAATTTGATGGAAGTGCACCTTTATTTAATTGGAATAGTGTACTGAAGATATTAAAGTTGACTTTAGCTGTTGCACGGTTACCCCTATCACTGAACCAATAAGTTGTCAGATGTGTCATTCGAAAGTACAAAAGATATTCTACTAATTCCTCAACTAGGATAACATGTTATATATTTGTGCTACATGAGAAGTGGAAACATTTCGCGCAATAACAGGACGATGTTCGTCATCTAACCCACCTTAAAGTTCAATATTTTGGGTTGCGCTCAAGTGATTTAAATAGTACGTAGGTCATGTTATATATCATTTTGAACCAGAAGAGTCTCACAAATGCTATACATTTATTTTAAGATATTTTAATTGTTTAGTTATTATATTTGTCCAAATATTTGTATATATGTATGATATATGAGTGGAATAAGTATTCACTTGTACTGCCAGATAATTCTGGTCAACATTGTTTCTAAAATTTAATGTGTATTGACTGTATTTTGCTTTTCTGAAGTCGAAAATGATATTCAACGGATCTAATCACGTAGCAATTTGCTGCAAATTGCATGCATGTTGACGGTCGAAGAAAAGACTTGTATTTCACAAATCGTCCAAGAAATCAATCATCGTAGAACACCTCATCTTAGAAATGAATTCTGGTAATGAGTAATATTTAGGAATAGATGATCAACGTTGCCGCCATCTTGAAATCCGCCATATTGGATAAGGCAATTCTTAGCTAGCAAGTGGGTAGAGCAACGTGTCAAACTATAGAAGAATATTCCAAGAAATTCATGTCAGGTGTCAGATTTGACCTTCCAGTTACGGTCTCGGTGTTATCTACATTAAAAGTTGCAGCACATGTGTTCATTTATCCAGCAGCGCATTCACTCCGATACCGTAACACTTAGGTCAAATCGGAGGCATTGCTTTAATTTCTGGAAATATTGCCGTATTAATCGATGTGACACATGATGCACTTCTGATTTTGGTTTTTAAAAAATTGTATCTACTTATTATGCCGTATTTTAATGTGGCTTCCACATTGATACTAAACTTTGAAATCTAGCCCCTCCTCACCGTAAGAGATAGATAAAATAGAACACCTGAATTGACTTTCTTGGAACATCTAGTATTGATCGATATGCCACACGGTCCACTTGCTTATTGAAAAAGTACGCCGTATATCCAATCTGGCAAATTTGAAGATTGCGGTCAGGTCGATCAATTAAACCAGAATGTAGCACTTTCCCACCATTTCACATCTGTTTAAAACCATGCTTGAATTCTTTTATGGTTTGTGACAAACAATTCTGTACTAAAGGTCTATTCATGTATCAAGCGTCAATTTTCAGTAAAAATAATTCCAACGTCGTAAGAGGCATTTCAAATCTTACACTTGGAATGACTTTCTGGGAACACTCTCGTGTGTTCTGATATGTCAGACGAGGTACTAGCCGTTAAAAAGGAAATGACTTCCAATTAATATAGAGGATTTAAAGATTACGGTTACGTTGATAATCTCATCTAAAATGTAGCCCTTCCACGCTATTCGATATTTATGTAATATGACGATTAATTTCCTTCAATGTTTTTGGAATATAGAGCTCTACTGTGACTTTCGATTCACTCTGTAGTGACAAATAACGTAAAGGTTGTGACGAAACGCTGGGTGGAGTCGAAAAACGGTTTTAATTTCTAACTCTACCCCACCCCACAAGTTGTATTCATTTAAAAAAATGTTGTATGACCCTTTATTTTGTTGAACAGTGTATTTATTTTATGATGATGTGATATTTATTGTAGTATGTGTGGCTGACTAGCTCAAGGACATATAAATGAATTATATTATCCACGGAGGCTTTGCTACTTTAAAGAGGTTGAGAATCCCTGACTAAAGGATATTGAAACAGATTGTGTGAAAAATAAAATTCAGGAAGACACAAACATATTATTCATATCTTGTAAATACAAATCCCTCACTAACACAATTATTTAATTTTATGTATTTGAATGTTGCTGTGCATGTGCCAAGTGCATCTGTGCATTGAAATGTTTCATTTCATTTAAATAAAAATATTTATGTTAATTTTCTCTCCGCGTTGGCTGGTGCACTATGCTATGCAATCATTTGGATATTTTTAAGATTATGGTCGAAGTTTTACGTGATGCGACGGATCTGCTGCAGTTTCAGGTAATCGAAACAAAAGAAGAGGAGATAAGGTTAACAATATACATATACGATGTTCTACAGATGCATGTAAGTAGACACAAGAATACGAGGAGTACAGAGAATATAGGGCTGTCATGCTAAAGATTTAATGCTGTTCATGACTACAACTAAGTACAGACCACGGGTTAACACCGCCGGGGTCCGTTGATCGGAGTAATTCGGAGCCATGTTAACGAAACAAAATGTAGGATGCACACCAGCTTATTTAGGACGCTACTAACAATTCACTCACTCATTTGTGACCAGGTAATATGATCTGATGAAGCCGACACGTCGTTGTAGTATAAACCAGTCAACACAGATGGCAAACGCCAGCAAAAAGAGCTAAATATTGAAAAAAGTGGTGTCTCAGCAAAATAAATAAATTGTTGAATACACCTTTGAAAAGGGAAATAGGCAGCTTCTCAAAATATTAATTAAATCAAAGTTACGCAATACTAAAATAAGTTTATCAACTTACTACGCGTAGAAAAATATAACTAGCTTACAAATTTGCAACAGTTTATAATGGTGTAAGTGAGCGACGAGAACTCGAGAGCAAGAATTCCCACATGCTTGCACCAACTTCATTAAATTTAATACATATGCACGAAGGTAATGGACAATGGGAAGTATAATATTCTATATAATTCAGATTACAAGATTTCACAGTGTAAAAACGTTCGATTGTAAATTCCAGAAGTCGTTACATAATTATTAATCGACAAAACGCACCTATTTAAGAAAAAATACTTTAACGGCCTGTTATTAATCGTAACACATTTCAATTCTGGAGCAGAGAGAGAAGTATATTTATACAGTCCGGCAATTTTAAATCGAGACTAGTGTTGTAAAAAAGCAGGTGTTTATATAAAACATCTTACCTTGGATCATTCAAAGTAAAACACTCCTGCATGCACACACCGTTGCATCGAACCTACCAGTGCATGGGAGGGATTCAGGTAGTCATTTGTGTAATGCTGTTTAAAACACTTGTCGTAGCTCTCTTGATGGTCGCTATGTCATCAAACTATGAACCTTGGATTGCAGACTTCAGGCTAGGAAATAATCGCACAGAGTCAGATCCAGTGAAGAGGGAGGTTGTGCCAACACAGAGATTTCATTTCGAGCCCAGATGTCCTTTACAATCAAAGTTTCGTGATTGCGGGTATTGTAATCAAGCAGACACTCCCTGCCATTATCCCGGTAATCGGATCTCACATGTGCTTTTCTTTGCATCAATCATTTCAGTACTTTCCTCATAATACCCTTGTTCACCTTTAACTATCCAGTAAGCATTCGAAATGTAGCGTTTCTGTTTTCATTAATGATTCTCCTCAATTTCTAAACAATTCCGGTGTTCTCACCGTCTTTTCTTCAGACGAATGCTCATCATTTTCAATTGACTCGCGCCCTTCACTGAAACGCCTGTGCCATTTAAATATACGTGCATGGAATAAACAATTACCCTCCATACACTTGCTGCAACAAGTGAAATGTTTCCGTAGCAGTGTAACTCATGCGCGCGAAAAACATGATATTCGCTCTTTGCTCCAAATTAGAACCACGACAAACTTTCACGACATATTTCCACACTCGACAATGCCACACGCGGTAATGTTGTTCATAGTCAACAAGTTTTTCACTGATTGTCCGTGAGATATCCCTCACTTGTTTGCACTACAAAAAACTTGTAAAGTGAGATCAGAGAAAAAAAATCAATCTCGATTTCAAATTGCCACACTGTGTATTAGCTGTATTGTGAGTGTTTTCCCGACTTTTATTTTTAGCACAATGCCCTGCATAATCTCTTAACATAGGCGTTTCCAATCTTTTCTGACCCCTGTGACCGATAGTTCATTCATCAATCCTTACATTAGGTAGCCAAACTTGATGCAATAATACTCACATAGTCACACGCTAATTACCAAAGAAGCACAAACCATTCGGCCAACGTGAATTTAGTCGCGACAAGCCAACTGTCAACGGTAGTATTGGTGTTTTATAGGAAGAGCCAACGTTGTTGTAATGTTGGCAACTTAATGCCTGTCAACGAAAATACCCAACATGAGGCCAACAAAACGTGCCACCAATGGCCCAATATCTAGCCAGCAAAACGTGCCTACAATGGCTCAACATCTGGCCAACAAGTGACCTTCTGACAAAATGACTAAAACGAAACTAACAACGTTTTAACGATGTGTTCACTGAGATTTTTTTTTTACAAAAATTTGCCTTCAACTACCAGCCATTCCCTCTTCGACATCTATAGTATAGGGTATTTGGAAGTAGTGGGTATAATTTGAAGGATGAAACAGACACAACAAAACTAGGCAAAATTTCCTTTCAACAGCCAAATACAGTATAATACCCCACTAACTTATCCTCATTTACCCCCAATAATTTTGTTCTAAAACCAAAAGTTTGTTTCTATATTAATGTATTATCTTAATTTCCATTGCCTATAGTCACTACAAACATGTACAAGCATTAACTCATTGAAATGATTACATATTACAAAGACAAAACATACAGACACTAACATACACATACATCAAGAAAAAGGTATACTTGTTTTCACAAAAACACGCCAATGTCACATTCTTTATTCAGTTCTAAATGGCCATGCAATTCCTAATTACATCTATTAAAATATTTCAAGTTAACTTGCACACACTATCCTCAGTATCACACACATGTTCCAACATTGATTTTAGGTTCATTTCATTTATTAACCGTTATGGGTTGAATAAATATACGTTTAGTTTTAAACCATATTTCAACAAAGATGTCAATGGGTTGATTAGGCTTTGATATAACATGTATTCAACTATGGTATAGATTTTGTTTTATGTGTGTCTCACTAATGTTATGTCCAAAAATATAATTAAAAACTAATTGAATGGCACACACTAATCTTTATGTTCTCATATGCACGTTGAAAGCAGATTTAATTTTAAACCATATTTCAACGAAGATAGAATATCGTTGATGCGGTGTTAATGTGACGTGTATTCAACTTTAGAAAAAGTACGTGTTTTATATACAGTAAAAGAGTAGTGGACTATCAAGGTAGATTCGTGGATAAGTGGTCACCGTATCGAGCTACCAACAATAAGTGCAGAACGTTCCTGTATTCGAACTCTACAGCAGTCGCTGGGATTATTTACTGTTTAAAATTTAACACCGTATATTATGATCAAAGCAACTGATAAAATGAAACTAAACGTGTGTATACTAATAGACAGCATTCTTACTCTGTTTCGGCCAACTAAACCCGTTTCTTCTCAGCCATTACTCAACGGTGAATAAACTGTTGAACAGGCGGACATTTCGGTACATTTACAATGTTAGCATAGCGCTTCGCTTCGGTACTAACGTTTTATCCCCGTATTTTTAACGTTTCGTGTGGTACTCAGGTATGCACTCAAGCGCGTGTAAACCTCCAATGTAACCACTAACTTCTCAAAAAAACAACAACAGTAAACATAAATTACTTTCCTTCCTCCACGCTATTGTCAATATGCTAAAAAAGAGAAAACATTAGCGTTTTAAAGAAAATGAACTTAAAAATAAATACTTAACACACAACATTTGTTTACGTTCAGTCAATTGTAAAAGCTGTGTAATTCAATGCCTGCGTGTAACTCGCGATTAACGTTGTCATAGTTAGCCATCCCACATCTCAATGACTAGAATCTTCCTCGCTGCCGCCAACCACTGAGAATTCCAAGTACTCACATGATTAAACAAATGAAAAGCTAAATGCGTATGGTTTAAAAATAACTGTAATAGTGGTTGAGTCAAATTAGTTCGGTAAACGACCAACCTTACAGTTGAAAATCTCATAATAAATATCGTTAGCCCAAGTGCGTATTCAGGTCGGCAAAACGACAATATTTCTGTAAAAAAATTAACAAAAAATATGGTTTGGCAAACACAGAAAACTGGCTGGCAAAAGAACAATCGTTTGTCGAAAAACTGACAGTAAAATTCGTTGGGACAACTGTGGAAAAGTTTTGGCATCCCAAACGCTTTTCGCCAGCGACAAATACTATTGGGTCATTCCACGCGAAAACGACCAAAAAATGTGTTGTCACTACATTTTGTATTTTGATGATACTTGGTAGTGTGATTTTACCGAATGGGAAACTGAGATTCTCCAAAGATAAATTTTTAAATTTCATAGTTTCGGTTTAACAGGCGTACATATTTTAGGGGTTAGCCGCCATCTCTGATGATTTGCTACTCTGCCTCAAGAACGAAAATAAAAATGTCTTCGTAAATATTAGAGGTACGAGGTTGAACCACGTGTCAAATTAAAGCTGTTGTGAAGGCCTTACTTAATATGAAATTTGATCCAGCCTCATTTGCAAATAATTGTGCAAAAACTGCAAAACCGTGCAAAATGTATGCAAACGTTTTGATAATTTTAACCTCATTTTCTAATTTGGGGCAGTGCGCAGCGAAATTAGCTTTGTTATATTAATTGATAAATTGTTGCCTGTGATAAAAAAAATGTATTTGCTTCTAAGGTAGTGTAAACACTGGGCAAAAATGCAACTGTAATTTGGATCAATTTATGTGAAATCGTCTGGCTTCGTGTGTGTAACGGAAATTTGGTTCCAAATATTTACATCATTTTTTGCAGATTTCATTTTATAAAATAATTTTAAAACATAATAGTCGGGGATGCTTCACGTACTTTTCTTTTATCTCGAAGTCCGACTAAATGCACTTGAAGCGAAATGCGCGGAGAAACGTCTAAGTGACATTTTCAAATAAAAAATCAAGAGTACATAAGAGGAAAAATATGAGGCATAAAATATTCATATTTGCACGAAGACATGTTATACCAAAGTCCACTTTTGTGCAAAGTATGAATATTTTATGCCTCATATTTTCCCTGTTATGTATAAAAATGTACTCGTGATTTTTTAAAGTTTGAAAATGTCACTTAGACGTTTGCTCGCGCATAAGCTTTACTTCTTGTCTTCTGTGTGCACGTCGTCCAGGTCTTAACAGTACCGACCACTCCAACAGCCACAAACATTCTCTTCGGTCACAGTTTTTAGTTAATTTCTCCTATTTCTTCTCTCCTCTTCTCTGGATTCTTGTGACAGTTAATACAAAAATACGCACTAAAACAGGAGAAAAGGATGAGAAAATATCTGCCCTGTTGAACTTTGCTCTGCTGCACTAATTTACTGTTGTTCATCACGTAAGCTAGCTTCCCCGCCCAAAGTCGGCCGCAGTGACAGATATATTTCCAGTAACATTTGCTAGTCTTTGAGTGACCACTGTTATTACATTGGAGGGGACAGACAAGAGAGACTATCCAAAACACAACTGGAAACAGTTTCACATAAGTTCGATGCTTTTTGTGTGTATGTATGTGTGTGTGTGGGGGGGGGGGTATCAAAAAACATTGGAGTCAAAATTGGCCTCAACAAGACACTTCTTGCAGTTGAGTTTCAGTTATTATTGAAGTTGTTCGGCGTGTGAGAAGTTCGTTGTTCGCTCTGTGTGAAGTTAGTTGTTTGGTCTGTGAGAAGTTAGTGTGTCTCTTTATCAGGGAGGTATTTATTTATTTCAGTTACTTGTACAATTGCTTCTGTTAACTTCTGTGTTAATCTGTACGAAAAATGAATCGGTGGCTTAAATCGGTCTCAGTAAAATGTGCGTTACCAACGAACGGTGAAGCTGCAGAACATGACGGTAAGCCTACGCCTTCATGTAGCAAAAATGATAACGTGAATCTCCATTTTCTCACCTTCTAATCTCAGCACAGCGGTAAAAGCTGAGACTTGCGTCAATATCTGAAGATTGATTCGGGATACTCTGCCCTATATAAGAGCTCATACGACCTGTTTTTTATGAGTTTCAGCTCGATAACCTAACTTCTACAAGCTTCTAAACTTACCAAGTACGACTGACACATCTTCACTCTACATTTGGTTCTCACTTCCCACAACTTAGAATCTGTTATGGCAATATCATCCTCCTTACCGGATTGTAATATCGAGACTTAGTAATTATCCGCGTAATTTGAACTTAATTGCATAGCACCATATCTCAGATTGTAAAATTAACTAAATTCATTCTAGTTGACTCTAAACGATTATTTTAACTTGTAAATAAACTAATATATTCTTTAATCCAAACCTAATTTACAGTTTGAGTATCTTTAACTAAGTTATCCCCAACTTCGCACTAATTTTCATACAGAGATTTTGCTAGCGTACCATTGCTCCCAGGAAGCTTCTTCATTCCAGTATCCCAAGTGGAACTCAACGTTTGATACGGAAATCCGAGTCCAGTTTTAAGTCAAAGAATTAACAAATAAAAATCATCCTGGAGTTACTCAAATACTCTTCTCGGGTGTTCAGATTTGAGCACTAAATGCCTTGGCCGCGTGACAAAATTTAATCGATTTTTCCATTGACTTCATGATGATTTGTTAATTGAGTTTGTAAATTTTTCAAGTGTCTGCACGAGCATTTGAACTTGGAACCTTCCAAGTTGAAGCTCATCACTCTAACCACTAAGATTTGAAGGCATCTTAATACTCACAATCATTTATTATAAGCCCTTTCATGATGCGAATACTTTTTCTGCATCAAAGGCATGCCTGTAGTCTTCTTCCTCGGATCGGTTAATTTTATTATATGTTGAGGTATCAAGGCTGATTCGTTAATTTTCTCTCACACTTTGTGTCTTCCAGCAATTAACAATATTGCTGATAGATAACACTAATTTGGGGGGATTTCGCCTGCTTTGGAAAACAAGTGAATTAGCAGTCGGGCCAAATTAGGCATGCCACCATGGACCCGTTCATTTGGGCATCGCCTGCTATCCAATGACGGCCCAATTACAATACCCCGCACCGTCGGGTGCCACTATAGATCAATTCATTGGAACAACTTCTCTTAGCCGATCAAATCTCGCCTTGGCTGTGGACGAAGCATTCCTCATAGGGAACGAAATTGAAGAAATTTAAAAAATTGAATTTGAAAACAATTGGTTGGCAAGACTGGCCCTCAGCACCAATCAAGGCTGTTCCAGTTGATCGAAGCTAGTCAAGCCAAGACCTTCCCAAAACACCTCAGCCATGCCTTTACACCTTGAATTTTATAAGATATGTTGTCTGGACATGGGGTGTCAACACTGATAAGCTGATGCTAGAGAACAGAACATCTACAATATGTTTCTATTGTGTTAATTAATGTTGATGCAAAGTTTCATGCTTTCAGTCTAACACCATTAGTGCAATTGGGTAGAAATAGGTATTTAAATATAAATTGACAACACTGAACCACTCTGCAAATCAATTAGGTTCTGGCGACTCTTGATCTAGTCTAGCCAATACATTTCGAACAACACATCAAGCTCAACTCTACGTGTTGTGGTTCCAGAGATATAATTTCTTTACGTAGGCAGATGAACAGAGGAACTGGACGGGATTGTAAAGTCCCCTTCTCTCAAGGGACTTAAAATGGAAGGTACAGATTAAAATTGAAATGCCTCAAGAAGCCAGGGTTAGGGAAAGTGTGATCTGTCGCGCAAGGACTGAAACACACAATTGAACCTAACCCAATGTTTATCCTAACACTTAATCTCCAGAGTGATGCAACATCACATTTAGCTATCCAATCAACATTAAAATATATCACAGTGAAGCAATCACGCCATTTCATCTACATTATTTTTTTTATGGTTCGGCATGTCAGTACCCGGATATCGTTCAGTATATTGCTGCTGTTCACTGTATTGGTACATCGATATTTCGGTGTTATGGGATTTCGGTATAGTCTGGCATCATAATTTACTCTCGGGACCATACCAATGATGTGGGCGTTATGAAGCGAACCTGTCAAGTTTCAGAGGTCTTAGAGGTACTTTAGGTACGTTGACTTATTCGAGCATTGTCAAGGAGTGGTGATGTGCCTCAAGGCAAATAACTGCTAAAAGACAACAGGATGAAATAAATTTTCATATTGAGTTTATCAGCATAATAATAGAGACTACAATGAAAATGGAAATAAAATTTCAAGAACTTAAGACAACATACATGAAATGTTTTGTATGTAAAACTAAATGACTACTAAACTATGATGATAAACAACAACAGACCGTACTTTTTCTAGCATAACTGTACTGGGATAAATTCGTGTTTTACATTTTACCAAGACAGTCATATACAATTAAAGTATTAATGTGTTAGATTGCAACTTCATCCTGAAGTAGACCGCTGAAAGCTAAATGAAAACATGATAATTGGACATGTTACAAGTATGGTGCAAGACGTAGAGCCCAACGGATAAATTTCCCATGGAGATGGGTACATTTTCTAAGATAGCACGTAACACACGAATCTGAGTTAACTACAAACTTTACATCGGCTAAATACTGATGAAAATGGGTAATCGCTTGCACTACAAAAAGTGATTCCTTCTCAGAAATACTATAATTCCTTTCTGCGGCTGATAATATTCGAGAAAGGTACTTCACAGCATCCTTCATTTGTGTTAACGTTGCCCCGACGACGTTTCAGCGGCATCAACGTGTAATTCCGTGGGTAATTTGGCTCAAAAATCCTAACACTGGGTGCTCGAACAGTAGTTTCTTAAGGTGTTGAAAGTTTGTTAACCAAATATAAACGGGGTATTAGCTTTTGTGAACTTGGGCAGTGATTTAGCTACTGTAGAATAGATATTTATGAATCGATGAAAAAATTGACTGTGACGAGAAAAGACATCATTAACACATTTTGGGTACAGAATTTGTTATTGCTTCAGCCTTTTCTGGGTGTGGTTGAAGTCCCGCCCGTCCTACTAAAACGGGAGGCAATTCAAAGAACCAACCTACTGCAGACAAAAACAGTCTTCTGTTGGTCCTCTTTACGGATTGGAAAATAACGGCATTCTATTTTGATGGTTTGTTCATTTGGGCTGACTCATTTTCCCAAAGGTTAAAACCATTTGAGATTGCTTTCCAGAAATGACGTGAGGCAAATATCAAGTTGAATCCAGAAAAATGTAACGAGAACACTAGAGTACTTGACTTTTAGCAGGACGGGATGAACTTCAACCAAACCCTGAAAAAGGAGGAGCAATAGTCCAAAGTACATACCCAAAATGTGCTTTGGATCTAAGGTTTTTCTCGGAACCGTCATTTTTTCCTCGGTTCATAAAGAACTTTTTTACAGTAGTTAAACCACTGACCAAGATCACGAAAGATAATACCCCGTTTCTATTTGTTGAAGAAGGTAAACAAACCTTCAACACCTTAAAGAAACTACTATGCGAACACAAGTGTTAGCATTTTTTACTCAAAATTACCTACGGAATTACAAGTAGATGCCGCTTGGAACTACATGGGGCAACGTTAGTGATAACTAAGGATGGTGTGGAGCGCGTGATTGTCTACTTTGTCGAACATTATCAGCTCAAGAACGGAATTACAGTATTCCTGAAAAGAATCTCTTTGTGTAGTGCAAGCGATTACCCATTTCCATCAGTATTTAGCCGATGTAAAATTTGTAGTTAACTCAGATTCGTGTGCTATATGTTATCTTCGAAAATGCACCCACCTCCGTGGAAAATTCGTCCAGTGGCTTTACGTTTTGCACCAAAAGACTTTAAAAGTAAGCACATTGCCGGGCGATGCAATTTCGTTCCGGACTACCAATTTAGACATGTTGTAAAGGAACTCTCAGATCAGGAACGGAAACTAAGATCCCTAAGCAGTTAATACAATAGCACTAGATAAAGTAAAAGGTTTCCTAGCGCCCAACAAAGGAACGATCAAATCCGTGAGATCATCAAGAGAAACAAGCAGATTTGACTGCACCCAACGTTAGAAACTACGAATTTGAAGACTGGATCTTATGCAGAAAGATTAGTGGTTCTTCGAGAATTGTTGATACAAGTTTTCCGGGGCCTGACGGCAGATCCCCGTATAAAAAGCAAAGGGTCACAAATCAGGGCACAATCGACGTCTACGAAGCCACTTGGACGTAAACTCTGTGTCAGTAGAATCAAGAAATCCCACAGCAGATCAATCAGGTCAGTACATTTCAAGAACTTAGTTATTTTTTTGTTAATGAAACTTACTTTGTCCTCAGTCTTGTCACATATCCTATTATCATGTTTTCATACAACTTTCAGCGGTCTTCTTCAGGAAGAAGTTGCAACTTAACTCAGTATTTTAACTGTATATAAGTGGCTTACTAAAATGTAAAACAGGAATTTATACAGTCATGCTAGAAAAAGGACTGTCTGTCGTTGCTTTATCAGATTATTTAGTAAGAAATCGTTTAGTTTTTACATGGAGAATATTTCATGTATGTTGTGTTAAATTCATGAAATGATATTACAAGTTTTATTGTACTAACTTTCCTCTTTGTTATTATGCTAATAAACTCAATATGAAAATCTATTTCAACTTGTTTTCTTTTAGCAGATATTCAGGCACATCACCGCTCTTTGACCACGCTAGCAGAAGTCAACGTTCCTAAAGTATCTACCTCTGAGACATGAAAAGATCGCTTCATAACGACCACATAATTGCTATCGCTCCCAGAGCAAATTGAAATGCCACAGAAATGGTGGATTCGCGGGTAAGACATAATCCAATTTCATCACAATAGATATTTCGGTGTATTAGGTATTTCAGTATATCGATATTTCAGTATATTGATATTTTGGTGTAAATTGTACCGAATATTCGGTATTTGAAACCGTCGACACAGATTGCGGTGTATCGATATTTTAGAGTCCTAATCACCAACTTTCAACTCATAATTTACTAAATGTTTGAATCTGGTTGAAGTGTCGTTGGATAGACCTCTCCACACTTTTTTCCAAGGGACCATTGATCATCCAAATATGTTGCATGCTACTGAGAGCTGGAGATAGTAGATGTTCAGAGCTTCCCGACTTTGCTACCTCAGTTGTTCTTTCTTTAGGTAAGTAATTCCTTATAGATTTTCATTACAGTGTTTTCTTCAAATTAAATTGGGTATTATCATAATATAATAATAACGATATTTAACATTGTTTATCATTAATTGTAAAAATAACAAAATATGGTATTTGTGGGTAACAAAATACGTTCGAATTAAGTATGTCAAATAATGTAGCCTTGCGCAATGATTTTGCCAAGGCAACTCCCCCTTTAGGGGTGTCCCTCAAATTTTCAAAGGCACATCCAACTTTATTTGTTGGCCAAAATTATAGAGAAATCGTGCAATACTTCACTCACACCCTCCCAATTTTGACTATATATCCCCAAAACTCCTTGCGGAATTCCTGGCTACGCACCCATAAACTTTAGTTTATTTGAGCCAGTCTAGTAACTTTAATTTTGGACCGTCACGATTCGTTCATCTACAGGCAGTTAAAATCCACACCCATGCCCCTACCGGGACTCAAACCCGAGACCTTCAAGCCGTTGGACTAATTGGCTTCGCATCCATCGTGCTTGAAGTGCATTGCCCTGAAATTTGAAAAGAAAGGATAAAGAGGTAATTCAACAACTGAAATGCTAAACTTGCGGTACGTCATCTTCATATCGTGGTAATTTGGATGCAATTACGTTCCAGAGAAAGTGAGGTCAAAACATAGCAGTCAACTTTATTTTTATGTATCTGTATGGAAATAAAAAAACTGATTATCTCAGAACAGCTTCAGTGATGGTTATGGGTTTCATGCACGGTGCCACAGAATTTCGGTTTGTTTATCTCTGAGATTCTACTCAAGTATTATACGTAAGGATATGTGTTTCGACTTCGTCCTTTATCCACTTGTGTTTGAAAGAAACGACATCGTTAACATCACTTGAATGTCCTTGACGTGTCAATGGAATTAGTGCTTGGACATAAAGCTGAAGCGGGGTCACTTTTGGTAACCCAATCTGACTCGAGCCTAGAAAACAAGGAGACCCGGTTACCTAGTCTGAAACTTGGCAAAAATAACCTAATTCACTTGGTGAATTGGTTCGAAATTTTCACGAATGACCTAATGATCTGGTCCGAAACTTGACCGGAATATCACGATTAGCCCGTTGACCGGAATGTCACGAATGATTCTGGACCCGCTCTTGGCCGAAATCACCAGACCGAGTTAACTAGACGATTTCGTGATCGAATCTTCACTCAACTGGCCTATTGGCAATATCTGGACCCGGTGATCGGCTTCATTTCTGTGGTTAGGTTCAATCCATATTAATGCTAGATTCCCTGAGAAGCGACATATATACGAGGAGAACTTCATATTTTATGCTTTTGAAATAGTTTAATACTTTCATCCTCTTTAATACTTCAAAACCAATTTTTTTAGCCTTCCCGTGGGGAAATTTGCGTACCCCCTGTGCCACTTGTGTTCTTTCCCGGGATGTGAATATATTTTCATATGTTATTAGTATCATTATGAACTTTTCGGCTTAATATTATTTGACTTTGGGGAGTAGTAACCGTCTTCCCGGTCAGAGCAGATGGAAGGACTGCTCAAATGCAACAGTGTGTAATACTGAAATCATGAAATGTCTGGCTTCGCCCTTCCGCACATCGAGACAATATCGGGTCACCGCACAGTGGAGTATTTGCTCCCAAAACATTGCCAAAATTATTAACTTTTGAACGAAACGTCCAATTTTTATAAAATTTGGTAGATATATGGAAAGTAACATTATCCAGATCGCGATTGTGAACCAGAAAGATTTGACCATCCGAAGGGGGTTCTAGGGCACTCTTCTCATCCCAAAAAGGGGTTTTCAACTTTTTACTACTTATTTATTAAATTATCTAATTTATGTTTACACCTTGGGAAGAGCTTAAAAAAATCAAGTAATGAAGTATTTTGAATTTTTATCCAACAGCAACTGCTTCCAGAGAAATGAAAGCTCTAAACACAGCATGTTGTCCAATGCTATTCTTGTGGAGGATAATTAATTATTTTATATCTTGCTTCGCAAGTAGCACATCCACGTCGGCCGATATGGGCATATTGGATATTACGGCATCCAACGATATCATTAAACGTCCTGGACCCCATATTGGTTGACAAACATCGTGGCTAATATCGGTCAACGGTACCGATCACCATCAGAAAACGATATCGTTCGGTATCGATCTTCGACATTGCTCAATATAGGAAAAAAGAGTATAGGCTTTGATGCTGAACGCGTGTGTGTGAGGGCTCCGTGTTTTCGTGTGATTTCAAATGGATAAACAGGGTAGACTAAAACCGTAAGTACATTACTTGGTTCATAAACGTAAAAGGAACGTTCCTAGAAGGTACGCACCCTGTACGATTTTTCGTGGCAAAGCTATTAAGGTCCAAACGTTTACCATGTTAAACATATGGAACTCAAACGAAACCATCCACGTTGACTGTGAAGACTCATCATTCTGAGTGTCTTGACCTAGAACATGCGGTGTCCTTGAAGAACAAACTGTTATTAAACGGAAATAATTAAGTCCTTGTTCCTTTCTACACTATTTTTTCCTCTGGGTCCTAGGAAGTGATATATGAGAACATGAAGGGCTAAGTGGTCCGTGTCTTCGGGGCCGTTGGTGATGGGTGCATAGTTATTTGGGGGTCGTCGGCCCCACATATGGGGGTCACATCCTCCCACCCCACCCCGGAATGTTTTCGGCCCGGTTTTTAGTCGTGAGCGTTATTTGGCGGTCCTACCCATGGGGGGATTGCCTCGCGAAATGTTTTCGGCCCGAAGTTTGGTCGCGACCATTTTGGGGGTTCCCCTCGCCGAATTTTTGTGAGGCCGGCTACTTCCGATTTTTTGTGAGGTCACCCCAATTTTTCTGGAGCAAAAACATAATAAAAAGAATAAAAGAAGAAAGACAAGAAAAAAGCCTTCCGTAGAGATCCATCCCCATTCCCCCAAATCTCCCCCTCCAGGACTGGGGTCGGCTGACTTCCGGGTGCTGTGTGCTATGACCCGCGTCCCCGGGGATGTGATTATTTTTTTCCTTCTTTAGTCTAATATATAATCTAAATTGTTTCTCTGTTTGTTATAGTGTATTTGTGTGCGCGAGCGGACTATTTTTCGGGCATGGCGAAAAATCTCAAACTTTCTGACTTCACTAGGTGCGGTTCAAAGAAGCACGCAGCGGATTACTTAAACCGGAAATCAGATAGTCAAACGTTGGCTAATAATCCGTTCTACCTGAGACATCAGGAAAAGATAAAAAAGAAATAAAAAAATACTTCAACACCGAGATCCAACAAGGAAAGCAAAGAACTAAAACTAAGCATCGTAGAAGAAGTAAACGCAGAATGGGAAAAGATGCAGACGGAAAGAGATGGCACTCCAAAATCTTTACTAAGTATTAGGAAAGTGCCACATGACCGGGAAACAGAACAAGTAACATTTAGACCAGGTACGCCAGCACTGATTCCTGAAGACTCAACCAAAAGAAAGATAACTCCAGAACAAGAGGAAAAGATTGACAAGCGGAAAAGAGAAGAAACCGAAATTAAAGACCTTAGAATCCACCAAGCATTCTTGGAAACAAGGATAATGGAGTTGGAGAAAACCCAGCAAAGTTGGAAAAGGAGAATGAGTAACTCAGAAATTGCGAGATCAAGCTAGCACAGATACGAACCAAATTGGAAGAAAGGGAAATCGAACACGACAAACTGGAAAGGAACATAAGCCAACTGAAACATGAAGCTATAAAATGTAGTATTAAAATCAAGGAATTGGAAATAACTAACTAACAGATTGAGAGGAGCAAGGAAGAAGTAGAAAGGAAGATGCGTGAACTTCAGGAAGATATTAAAAAGCTTTGTACAGAAAATGGGACACTAACAGCAACAAAGGGTCAAGTGGAACAACGGCTCCGATGGTGAGTTTCGCGGACACGCTCAAAAGAGATACAGCTAATATTCCAGAGAAGACACGCCTAATAGAGTCTAACAAGAGGAATTCGAAATCAACGATCGTGATAAAGCCAAAAGAGGGAGAAAGCCTCAAGGACAGTAGGATGAGGCTAACCAAAATCGTAAAAAGGCAAGATCGCATAAATTTTCAAATTATGCAGGCGAGGACGGCGATCATCCTGCAAATGGCAACACTGCAGGGTGAAGAGAAAATAAGAAACATCCAAGGATGGCCCAAAATTTCGACTTGACGAATAAAAGTGACAAAAGTAATTCTTTAATGATTATGTACAATGTACCAGCGGAATTCAAGGAAATAGAGGCAATTGAAGAATTGATAGAGAGAAACCTCCAGAACATCACGGAAGAACAAAAACAACTGATAAGATCAAAGTTTCAGACAGGCCCAAAGAATCAAGACAGATACCATGTGGTCTTGGAAGTGCCAAAACAGTTACGGGAGATCATCCTGAGGAACCCACGTGTTTGCATAGGATATGAGGCCACTAACGTAAAAGACTTCCTGGTCGTCACGACATGCCTAAACTGTCACGAGTATCGCCACATTGCGGCTCATTGTTGTAATGATACTAGGTGTGGAAGCTGCGGAGAGAAAGGACATAAGAAGATAGACTGCAAAGACAAAGAAAAGAAAATCTGCATTCCTTGTAATTCAAGGACGAAGCTGTGTGGGGCTAAAAATCAAAGCGAATGTCCACAATATAAGCTGGCGTTGCAGCGCATCATAGATCGATTCGACTATGGCCTGTAACCATGATAGATCTGAGACAGCATCACCAATGTCACGAAAGAAAAAAAACATGCAGGAAAAACGAAGCCTCGAGAGGCTTTTAAAATTTAACAACAACAAAAAATTATAAAAAATAAATAATTGGATGAGTGAGGACAATATTAAACTTACCGAAAATTTCCTTGAAATCAAGAATGGACATATAGACATAAATTTACAAAATCAAGTAATACTTCATTATATAAATCCGAACTTAACCACTTTTCCAAGAGGTTTTGCTCAGACGGTGGAATTATCGCTCGATGGATTTAATCTTGAGAATCTTGAATACTATAAGATCGATATGGAGGAAAACAAATATCTAGGAATTTATCTGTCTACAAATAGATGTAACTGCAAGTTCATAAACGTCAAGTCGTTCAGAGAAACATTCTTAGAATAACTGGAACTGACAATGAACTTATTTTCGGCAATGAAACACGAAAAGAAAATAGAAATTATCATATCAGTTATAGGGATGGGAATCTGGAGGGCGGAGCCCGGGGATGTGCTACAGCAAATGAAGAAGTGGGAATACGATATGGAAAGTGTAGGTCTAGTTATGATAATACAGGACCAGTATCTTTACGAAAATGTCATAAGAGCATGGAACACGCTAAGGGCTATGGAGGCGGAAACGGACAAAGAAATGGAGATCCAGGAGACTGACATGGGGAAGAACGACAGGGACCAAACAGAGAACAAGAGGCAACCTACACAAAAGAAGGAGGAGGGCAGAAAGAGGAAAAAAAGGGATGGAAGGCATGGATACCGAGGTTGTATAAGAAAAAAAGCAAACAAAAACAGGAGCTCTGAAACGACTTCTCAAGACATGGTAGAAGAGGATACGGCTGAGGAAAAAGAGGAGCAGGTAGCGGAGGGAAGTGAGGCTAGAATGACGAGTTTAAACCCAAACGAATTTTATGAAGATCTAAACAAGCGCTATATCCTGTCGAGACTTTAGGCGCCTTTACTACTGACAGCAGCTCTTGAGATCATTGTATATCCACCCAAATGGAAGAACAATAACTTTTCCGATAATTGAAGAAGTTGACAGGATTAACCTACGTTCCATTGGAATAACAACGGACCCACAGTACCTATTTGACCTGGTAGACGAAGTGTTTGAAAGAAGAGATCAGCCTTTTCAACTAAATAACGTCTACAGACAGTTCGTTATGGCGTATGGACGTGCAGTATTTGTGCCACCGCAGAGATTTCCAGCATGCTACGTTCACCTAAGACAACCCTAAATGTTCAAATTTGTCCAAGTTAACTTGGACAGATCACGCCTATCAATCCATGAACTTAGGATACACTGCGGAAAAGAAAAAGTGGACGCGGCATGCATTCAAGAACCCTAAATAAATAAAGGGTAAATACCGGGCATGCCGACAGTTGCCGTGACACTGATACCAGAGGATCTGGGTGGTCGCTGTGGTAATCTTCAATAAGAAAATTGAAGCATTGGTGGACTCCAAATACACATGTAAGTGGATACTGACATTCAGCCTAAAATGTGGAAAACACCAAATAACCATTGTCAACCTCTACTGCCAGTTCTCTATGTCGGCCGACATCTTTGTAAATAAACTGGAAACATTTTTGGAAAGATTTTATAGGGGAAACTTACATATTTTAGGTGATTTTAATGCTAAGTCCCCGCTCTGGCACTACCCTGGAACAGATGGAAATGGGGAGAAATATGAAGACATAATTAACCAATACCAACTCGTAGTCCATAATAAAGAAGATCAGCCACCGACATTCCAGGGCAGGGCAGGAGTGGACAGTAACATAGATATAACGATGACAAAAGGTAATATACATAGGAATATACACGAGTGGAGTGTGTTGGAACACGCAACGACCAGCCAGCACGGCGTCTTTAGCTTTTATATTAACTTTACACAAGACAAAAATAACAGCAACGAATAAGAAGAATCCAATAAATTAAATTATAGTACGAAAAATCTAAACTACACTAAATTAATGAACAAATTGAAACTACCTCAAATCGAACGAGATGTGGATCTGGATGACATCGCAGAGAAGATTGAGAAAGTTACGCAAAAAGAAATCGTAAGTGTGGCACCAAAAACAAATAAAACTAACAAAATTAAACCTTTCTGGACCCAAAAATTAGATAAACTTAAACGGGGACTAAAAAAAGCGAGTAGAAAAAGTTATAAAGCAGCCAGGGACCACGAACTGAAAATACAAAGTTTAAATAAATATCGGCAAATAAAACAAGAATTTGAAAGAGAACTATTTGAAAACAAAAATAAGACCTGGGGAAAGTTCGTGGACGAAAACTTATGCAAGGACATTTGGGGTATGCCTTACAAGATAGTAATGCAAAAAAATAAAAACAAAAGGGGTAATGAATACATTATAAAATACGATGGAACGTCTACAATGAATTGGCAGCAAACCATGGAGCTAATCTTTACTGAATTATTTCCAAATGATAGCGAAGGCAACGACAACGATGAGCACTCAACAATGAGACAAGAAATAAGGCAACCCCTATAAGCAGGCAAAGAACAAGAACTACCAACTATAACCAATGAAGAAATAAAGGCCGCACTAAAGTCACTAAAAGCAAACAAGGCACCGGGTTCAGATGGAATTGAAAATGAAATCTACAAATCTTTAGCTGAATGTTGGGCGCCATGTTTAGCAAAATTATGCAATGAATGCCTACGTCAAGGAAGATTCCCAGAAATATATAAAAAAAGCAAACCTAATTATTTCCTATAAGGGACAGGATAAGCCGAAGACGAATCCCAAATCACACAGACCTATCTGCTTGCTTAACGTAATCTGCAGAATTTTTGAAAAAGTATTAATTAATAGAATTATTGACAAAAGAGAAAACCTAGAACACCGAGGCAGTAAATAGATTAAAGCAGGATAATTGCAAATACGTCATGGGAGTCTTCTTTGACACTGCCGGCGCATTTGATAACGTGTAGTGGCCATCAGTTTTGAAGGAATTGAAAAAACATTCGGGTTCCCCCACACGTGTGGGAAAAAAATGATTACTTCCAAAACAGACAATAAAAATAGATACGGCTGATGGCGTCGTGAGCAAGGCTCCGACGTAAGGATACCCGCAGGGCTCAGTGCTGAAGCCGATTGTGTGGGATGTGATGTTTCAGTCATGTCTGGAACTGCTGAACTGACTGGAAGAAGTGGAACGGGTCTTGGGATATAAGGACGATCTGTCGGTCTTAATAAAGGGCAAAAGCAGGCAAGATCTACAAGATAAAGCAAATCATATTATTGGAAGAATGACGTCGTGGTGCGAGAACAATAAACTATTAATATCAGCAGAAAAAACGAAATATGTAATATTTAAGGGTAAACTGAATTGCAATAGGGGACCAATAATGAAGATAGAAGGGAAAACAATTAAAAGAGAAAAAGAGATAAAATATCTAGGTGTGTTACTCGATGAAAAGTTAAATTTTCGATCCCATGTGACTACAATCAAAAATAAGCTATTAAAATATCACATAAAATTGTGAATCTCCCTTTTTTATATAGAACGACCAAAATAAACAAACCAACAAAATATATTAAAACACGTTAGAATTTTTTAAACAAATTAACTATTGATGTTAGGAATACTATTTCTGTGTCGCTAATGTAATATCACTTCGTTGTGCTAGTGGATTGTAAAATTTGTCGAAAGCTAGTGGTTTGTAAAATCGTGTTAGGTACATATAGTTGCGTTCGCGATAAAATTTGTAGTTATTTCACGTCTCTTCCGTTTTTAACTTCATTTTTACATTTTGTGCCGTTATAATGAAACAGATTAAATTGAAAGAAATAATGTAGTATAACATGGCCGGGTGACGTTTCGTCCAAAGACATTTTGTCCATACGACATTTAGTCCAGGGATATTTAGTCCATAGACATTTCGTCCATTGACATTTCGTCCAAAAGACATTTCGTCCACAAGACATTTCGTCCAACAGATTTTTCGTCCACAAGACATTTCGTCCAACTGAATTTTCGTCCAACTGAATTTTCGTCCACAAGACATTTCGTCCAATCGACTTTTGGTCCAACAGATTTTTCGTCCACAGGACATTTCGTCCAATCGACTTTTGGTCCAACGGATTTTTCGTCCACGAGACATTTCGTCCAAAGGACGTTTGGTCCAACGGATTTTTCGTCCACAAGACATTTGGTCCAATGGATTTTTCGTCCACAGGACATTTCGTCCAGTCGACATTTAGTCCAAAGGATTTTTCGTCCATTCCATCAATCCACATACTACACTCATCCATATAAATTCACAGGCCAAACTAATGAAGCTACAAACACCAAATTTGGTACGAAGGTGTAGGATCATGAGTAGGTAAAGGGAAAAATCCGACATTTTGGAAAAGTCACCATCTTGGATCCAAAATGGTCGCTAAACCCATTGTTGTATACAATAGAGAGCTTAAACTACTGGGGCTATTGAATTGAAATTTGTTATAGAGGTACATTATCAATAGTAGATTAATATAATATTACACAATTTTCCCAAGGACGCCATCTTGGATCCAAAACGGCAGACTTAAAATTTCATTTTCCCCAACCTTTGAGGCAGAAACACGAAATTTAGCATAAAGCCTAATCATAAGCACTAGTTTAGGAAAATAATAAAATGTTTTGGGAAAGTCGCCATCTTGGATTCAAAATGGCCGCCCAAAAAGCATTTTCGACACCGTTTGAGCTAGAGAAATGAAATTTTATTTCAAACTATGTCTTTACGTATCAGTCATCACAATATAATCAAATGTTAAAAAAGTCACCATTTTGGATCCAAAATGGCCGCTAAAACCATTGTTGTAAAGAATATACAGGCTAAACGGCTGGGGTTATTGAAATGCAATTCGGTACAAAGGTAGAATGTCACCAGTAGGTTACGAAAATATGACGAGATGAGTTGAAAGAAGCCATCTTGGATCCAAAATGGCTGCCAAACTCATTGTTGTATAGAATACACAACCTAAATCGCTTGAGCTACTGAAATTAAATTTGGTATGGTGTACATTATCAATTGTAGGTTACGAAAATATAACACAACGTACTCAAAGACGCCATGTTTGATCCAAAATGGCGGACTTAAAAATGCATTTTCCACAACGTTTGAGACAGAGATACGAAATTTGGTATAAAGGTGTAACGTAACTAGTAGTTTACTAAAACAATACAAACTTTTGGGAAAGTCGCCATCTTGGATTCAAAATGGTCCCCCAAATATTAATTTTAACACCGTTTGTGCTAGGTAATATAAATTTTACATGAAGGTGTACGTTCACAAGTAGGTAATGACAATATAACATTAGAAAAGTCGCCATCTTTAATCCAAAATGGGCGTTCGAAAACACATTTTATAAACCACTAACGCTAGCCAAACGAAATTTGGTACGAAGGTGTACCATGACAAGTAGGTGACAAAAATAGTGGAAAACAACCATATGGGTGCGCAGAGTGGGTGGTATTTTTGTACCATGGAGTCGGCCAGAGAGTCTCTGTTTACGATAAAGGAGGCGAAGCCCCCCACACAATGATGTTGGGAGTATGGGGCAGCGCCCCCAGCGAAACAAAGCGAGTCCACATACTATATAGCCTCATAGACACTGACTGATTCACCCATATAAATTCACAGGCCAAACTACTGGAGCTAGAAGTACCAAATTTGTAATAAAGATGTAGGACCATGAGTAGGTAAAGGGAATCATCCTACATTTTGAAAAACTCGCCATCTTGGATCCAAAATCTCCGCCAAACTCGTTGTATAGAATAGGTAGCGTAAACGGCTGAAGCTATTGAAATGAAGCTTGATATGAAGGTACATTATCGCTAGTGGGATACGAAACTATTTTC
>JAGDQP010002309.1:80657-95879 GCA_022664845.1 Lepisma saccharinum | reverse complement strand
TATATATATAATTTTGAAAATACTTAATGTTCATTCCTTCTCTATAATATTGTTTTACAGTATATAACTTTCACTATACATAACTTTCCAGTATACAACTATATAAGTTATCTGTACACACCCACATGAGCACCGATGGAGACTACCAATGGATGATGTTTCCGATTGTCATTGGTTCAACACGCCCGGTTTTCAACATGGGTCAACAATATTCCAGCCAGCTGTTTCAGTTGCGTTAGCAATTTCAGAGTCTTTGTAGTTTTCCAGTAAACACTTAGAAGAGTTCATGCTGTTTTTCAACTCTTTCATCATGCCATCCGACAGTGACCTTGAACTAACGATTCTGAGTCTACACGATTCTCAATTTCTTTTTAGCTCCCAGCATCATGTCAAATGACTAGTTCTCGTAGTCTTCCTTGTGGGAAATGAAATTGTGTTTCTTACTGAACATAGTAAGCCAAGTTATCGGTCAACCATGTACCACTTAGCTATTATGGGACAGCTTTCAAGTGTTACCAGTTCAGTTGTACCGTAGTGTACCTCTGTTCGTATACATCTCCTATAATGATAGCCGTGAGGGATTGTAGTTTGGACGCAATATGGATGTTAGACTACCAGATGTTTTCGTCCAACGCATATTCCCACCAGTGGAACTCTTGACCAAAGTTATCCTAGGTCAATCATCGATTCACAAACAGTACGTGTGATATAACATCAGTGGAACCTAACTCTCCAAGTGACATCTCACTTCACTCGTCTTTGGAATAATCATCTGCAAGTCAACATTTGGCGACAAGCCATCAGTCAGCAGAACTTATCTCCATCCTACACTGTTGTTACCGAAGTAAGTACAGTATATTGACTTACGATCCAGCACGCGTTTCGCAACGTGTGTTTACAATCAGTAGTCAGTGTTTGTGAGATCATTGTACGACTAACATATGCTTGTAAGATTGTGTTTGTCTTTGAAACTATATGTGTGAAGTGCAGATTGCGAAATTTCTTATTCGCTATTTTTTATATAACCATATAAATAACTCTATTACTATCCAAGGAGAAACTGAACGTTTCTACACACTTATTTGCATTATATTCATATACTTATTGTGGGTTCTTAACAATGTTTTATGGGTAATAAGCATAACATGGACATTGATATATATGCATTACAGCCTTTTCAACAGCTAACGGTACAAGATTAATTCTATCAAAGAAGGTTACCACAAAAACACAAATGAAGGACCGAGTGATGGTTTCTTTTCAGCAAAATTGAAAAGTCAAAACTGACACAAAACTGCCATGGAGCTTAAGTGTCGTGTTTCAGACAATGACGGCTATCGAGTCATTCGACTTTTGAAACAATAAATTTGAATTCCTATAAGATTTTAAATTAAAAAATGGCATGTGATTTACGAGAAACCAAACTTGACTCTGTGAACCTCAGCAGGTCATCTGTGACCTTTTAGGGATTATACGCAGTTTGGAAGAGTTGATGGTACAAAATTAATTCTATCAATTTAAATGACCACGAATACAAAAATAAATGAACGAATGAAGGTTGATTTTCAGCAAAATGGAAAGGTCAAGAATATCACAACATATCTAACGTCAGAAAACTAAAGTTTATTTTTTGGTGGGGGTAGTTATTTACTACTATGAAACCATGCGACATTTGAAACGTTGATATGAGGTTTAAAATTAAGAGTAACATTGCAGTATGAGAACTAAATTGTGACTTTATTTGGTTACCTACAATTTTCATAGAATTAACGCTATCTCCAGTGAAATTGTGAACTGTAGAAGCCTTGAAATTGTTCATTATGTTCATAGACTAAGGTAGAAACGTTTTGTTTTAGCTTAAGAGAACACAGTAATATTTCAGAGTAGTAAATTATGCAGATGAGGAGCTTGAGGAATAGCTGGCGTTAGTCAAACAACGCTACGACACTTATCTGCTAAGACAAAACCACCACAAAAAATATCGTCTATACATGTTCTTCGCTTACCCCATGACAATGGCAACATTGAAACTGTCTTCAAATGAAGCTATTGGTGTCATTGAAAGCGTTTTGTTTTATATATTTAAAAAAATATGTACACACAATTATTTCGTGGATGCTTCCTATTGGGAATTCAGAAGAGGCGAAGGAATTCCACGTTAAACAATTTACTTCAACAAATGTTGAAAGGAATGCTCTTTCCGTCCCTTCGTGACTTTGAGGAATAAACATCTTCTGTTTGCGTTTTGGCAGCATGTGAAAAAACAGTCTGTTTCATTTAAAAGAGTGGTTTGTTTTTGTTCGAAGAAATAATCTAGTTGAATAGACACATATAAGCTCTTGAGTGTTGATCTTGAATCTTAAATTCGTCAGTGATCCTTGTGTTTAGTTGTGATATTTCTAAGAACAAAAACTCTTGAATTAATTTTATCTTTGCTCTACTCATATGTGTTTAAGTATACCACACACATACTCAAACATATATGGGTATAGCATATGGGTATCGTATTGTCGGAAAGGATACTCTTTCAAATGAACAGTGTGAAGATTTGCTTAAGTGGTACGTTCTGAGTGGGAAGTCGGTCACACAAACACGGAGAATGGCGTTGGTGCAGTGGGGGTGTGAAAATAAGCAACACACTAATTACTATCTGAATGAAGAGTTTCTAAATAACCGTTTCAATAAGAAGCATCTTTCTCCACGACAACGACAGACCAGTCGACCACCAGCTGTCACTGCGGACGAAAATAAACCCAAAGTGTTTCGTTTTGTGTTTAGTTAACCCAGAAAATCTAAACGACGTCGTAGTGTTGCACTCAACGTTACAAGAAGTTCGTTGAATAAGATATTGCGTGTGCTGGAGGTTAGGGCGTTCAGAAAGCAGATTGTACATAAATTACAAGAAGCTGATTAAGGTGCCAGAATATTATTTTGTAACTTGTTTATAGACAAATTAATGAACATCCTACGTTTTTTTTCAAACTATAATGTTTCATGAAGCAAAGGTTTCGTTAAATTAAACTGTGTCTTCATCTCATTCACTGTTCTGGGGCCTCAGTCCACTATTAAACGGTGTCTTCATCTCATTCACGGTTCTGGGTCCTCAGTCCTCAGTAAATAATTGAACGTTCTACTGACCAAAGGGGCATTATGATATGGATGGGACTAACACCAAACTGCGCACTTAGGATGATTTTCTTTAAAGCAAACGTAAATCAAATTACATACCAGAATATGTTGCGTGAATTTCTTTGCCCTGAACTTGAATGCTTAAATCTTGACCCGAACAATGAAATGTAGTACCAACAGGATGCGACTCTAGCACATCACCCAAGGAGAGAACTTGAAATTTTGAGATTGTGGTTTGAAAACTGTTGTTAGGTACGGAGAGTAAAGTAGAGTGGCCAGTTAGAAGTCCGGAACTAAATCCATGCAACTTTTTTTTTCTGTGGGATTTTCTTAAACAAGAGGTTCACAAGAATCCTTCAGCAACACTTTCATAGCTGCTACAAGCGATAGTACGTTACGCTTAACAGATAACATCGGCACGCTTGGAAAAAATTCACAGAGAAATTCATACACAGATGTAATATATGCTTATCACATTAGGGACATCGCGTGAAACAGATGAGTAATAAGAGATGATTCGAGTCCAGCAAGAAATCAAGATCCTCTGTACATTTAAGGTAATATTTCAAACGTTTCTCTGTACTCAGTAGATATGCAAATGGGTAGATAACGATAAAATTCTCGAATGAAGCTTGAGAAAACTGCAATTACCCAGGTAATGATTTCCTAGAGGACACAGTGTCCCATTTAATTATAGAATGGCATTGACATTTTAAAACTCAAAGGAACTGAATGTCAATTCAGTGTTTCAATCGTTGCCAAATCTGATATTTCCCCTTGATGGGTATTTTCCATGAGATCTTCTATCCTAGAAATAACTTTGTGAAATAAGCTGTTGAATCCAACGATAATCCTTAAATTGTAACAGATGACCTTTTGAGGAGCACAGGGTCAAACTTTGGATTCTCGTAAGTCACATGTTAATTTAAATTTAAAATTTTATAGAAACTTAATAAATAGTTTCAAAGTCGAATGCTTAATAGTCATCATTGACTTAACCTCCGTGATCTTTCACCTCTTCTAACGTTTCTGAATTTTTAGTGTTGTTGAAAAGAAACCTTCAGTCAGTCCTTTATTTGTATGTCTGTGGCCATTTTCTTTGATAGAGTTAATCTTGAGCTATTAGCATTTGAAAGGGGCCAAATCCCTAAAAGGTCATATATGACCTGCTGAGGGTCAGGGGGTCATTTTTTTTGATTCTCGTAATTCACATGTCGTATTTAATTTTAAAACTTATTATTATTGTTTTAAAAGCAGAACGTTTTAATAGTTGTGTTTGTCTGAAATATGACATACAAGATCTGTGACTTTTGACCTCTTGTTACATTTTTTACTTTTCAGTTTTGCTGAAATGAAATCTTCCTTCGATCCTTTATTTTTATATTCCTTGTCGCCTTTATTGATAGAATTAATCTTGTACATTCCGTTGTTAAAGCAGCGCTAATCTCGCAAATTTGCAAGTGACCTTCTAGAAGTCACAAGGTAACATTTGACCAGATTTCTCATTACCACATCACTGAGCATCAGACGTTATACACATATACAAATTTTTGCTACCAGAAATCAATATTCAAAAGAATGGCATATGAAACAATATTTCAACATTGAAATCCCATACGAAAAGAAATCACATTTTGACCTTTGACTTTGTATCTCATCAGCCGCTCTACGCGTGACCTCGCTTTGCTCTCAAAAAGAACTTAAGACCTTCATCAAAACTCCGTGCAAATTTGGTTGTCGTAGCATTTCTCTTTTTTGTGTACTGGAACCTTGAATTTCACACACGAATTTAGGGACAGTCTGTATTATATCTTATTTATCAACTTTTGTTATTATTTTACATTTATATATCTTAGGGCCGTGCCAGAATGTTCAATTCTCTGTTTTATTATCAAAGTATGTGTTTTCTTTTCACATGTTTGCAAATGTTCAGATTGTATATAGTTCTACCTAGTGAAACACATTCTTATCAATATCGTTTTGTTATATAACAACAAATTAATGTTAGTCATTACTTGTTAATACAATTGCTCTAAGGAGTTTATTCCTAGGAAGAAATGATGATTTTAAATAGTCAATCATCATACAAAGTTACTTAACATGCATACACAAATAATAAATGTTCCACAATAGGATCTGTCGATCCAGTTTAAATACATCTCCAATTTTAGTTGGAGACGTTAACTATAATTCCGACAACCCCTCTATTAGAGATACATTTTTTTTCAATCTAATGGAGTCATTGGGTTACAAGCAACTTGTTACCATGCCAACCAGAATAACTGATACTTCAGAAAGTTTAATTGACCATATATATACAAACAATGACTCTTTTCACACAAAAACAACCACTGTTATGAATGATTTGAGTGATCATATTTTTCATATACACTACATTGCATTCTACACCAAATAAAGCACCACGAGTTCTCGTAACAAAGCACACATTTAAGCATTTTAATGAAGAACAATTTGTAGAATACTGTTCGTATCTTCCTTTCTACAAAACAAATAGCATACCAGGCATTAATAAAAAGGTTGTCTTAATCACAAGCTTGATTTGTCTTGCTCTTGATATCTTAGCTCCAACAAAAACTTTTCGAATACGTCCGAGCAGAGGACCTTGGTTCATCAACTACTTACTCAAAATTATTTCCTTTAAAAACAGAATATTTAAACAGGCAAAAACAATGGGTGCATGCTCATGGGATCAATACAAAATAATTCGAAACTGGGTGACAAAAGAAATAAAGCAAGCAAAAAGGACGTATATTTTTAACCAAATTTATTCTGCTCAGTATACTACCAACAACCAACATCGGCTCTTTGACTTTCTCACCGGGCGCGAGAAAAAGAGTACTGATGTCCCGTTAATAGAAGTAAATAATGAAATAATAACAATTAAGGAGGAAATAGTGAATTTTATTAATTCTTACTTTGCTAATATAGGACCAACATTATGTAAAATGACTCCCGCCGGCTACAGCGATTTAAATTTAAACCTGTCTCCACTAACGCTATTTTTAAAGTACTCACAGGACTTGATGTTAAAAAAGGCTGTGGAATTAATGGTATTAATAATCGTGTATTACGACTTCTTGCATAGTGGATATCAAAACCACTAACGGACATAACAAATCATTCTCTTCAGAATGGTATAGTTATTGACGCTTGGAGACATGGGGTGATCACTCCCATATTCAAAGGAGGATTGCACACTAGTATTAACAACTATAGACCTATTTTTGTATCACCAGCTTTTAGTAGAGTCCTTGAGAACGTGGTCGATAGTCAGTTGGAAGAACATATAGAATGTAACAATCTCATAATCGAGAAACGGTATGTTTTTCGCAGGAACCGATCCACCGAACTATTGCTACTAGAATTAATCACGAAGTGGCAAAACATACTAGACGTTAAAGGAAAAAACTTCATTGGTTTAATTTCTTTAGATATCAGCAAAGCGTTTGATACCGTGCAACCTCATTTATTGTTGAAAAAATTATATGGCCAGTTCAATTTATCTAAAAAACATGTAAATGGTTTCAAAGTTACCTACATAATAGAGTAATAAGTACGAAACTTGGCAATGCTATTTACGAATGTGCCGATATTCAAATTGGGGTGCCACAGGGATCAATCCTTGGACCTAAACTGTTCAACTTACTCATTAATGATCTTGCACTATCTGTGAAAAACATGGAGGTTTACTTGTATGCTGATGATCGTCTCTTATTTTGCTACTCTCTTTTTTTTTACATTAATTAACTCACATTATTAAAACTAACATTCCGAGCGTGCTTAACTGGTACAACACAATTGATCTAAAAGTTAACACAGCAAAAACACAAGCATTCATCTTATCAACAGACAACTTCACACGTCCGTAATTGACAGAGAACTTCAGATAGGAAACAATAAGATATCTACAAGTGCTACATCGACATATCTTGGCATACCTCTTGATTCTAAACTATAGCGTATGCGACATGTTAAAAAGATATGCTCCAATGCTGTGCCGAAAATCAAGATTCTTCAGTACATAAGCAATTATCTACGTATCACTCACATTGTACAGTACTGCACCTCGTATATTAGACCTATTCTTGCGCACTTTGGTGTGGTTCTGTACGGAATCAACCAAACCAACATAAAAACAAGATTGAAAGGATGCAGGCATGGGCTATTTGGATAATGCGGAAAGCTCCGCTCTCTCTTGACCTCCAAATGTGACGAATCAGTGTTGTTGCCTAATCTTGAATCCAGAAGGAAATTCCTCTTCTTGGTACAAGTGCAGAAAGCTATTTATTCGGCAAACCACCGAACACTAAGTGAATTCATCCCTATTTGCGACAATAAGATTTATAGTAATTTGCAGTCTAACAACTCTAACAATGTTCACATTCCGAAGTGTAATAAGACAAATTATGGCATGAAATCGTTTTCTTATTTGACAAGCAAAGTTTGGAACCAACTTCCAATTGGATTGAAAAAGGAGGGAAATCTAAATAATTTCAAAAGGAAAATCAGGGACGTAATATATGACTGCTGAATAGTGTGCACGTTAGGCCATCATTCACTTACATAATCACTCATTGTATATAATTAGCCATTTCAACATTGTAATCTTTCAACCACTCACTATTTACTCAAATGTATTTTATGTTTGTTTTATCATGATTTTGTATGTGTGCGTTGTTTTTTCCCATCATTGTGTTATACTTTAACTACATATCATAAGCATGGACATGTATATGGTACTTATTTTGTAATTTTGCTATCTCTTTTTATGCTTTTGCATAATTTGTCTTATTTATGTGTTTTTTGTTACTGTAGGGCAACAAGCTCTTCTATATGTAACCGTTATTTATGTAAAGAATTGTATAGCTTAATACAACCCTACACTAAACAATAAAGAATAATAATAAAATAATAATAACAATCTCGCAGTTTCTGTATCATGTATTAGGATTCCACCAATATGAAAATAATTTCAGTATTTGGATATGTCGCCCTGTTACTAATATGTACCATAGAATCTTATATAAAATTGATTTATAGTATCATTTTCCCTGTAAATGTACGTGGTAAGCTCATCATTAATACGAGTTTGTACCAAGTATTAATTATAATGTAATTTCCTAGATATATTAAAATTATTTTTTCCACATGTAAAGACGTCCCGTTTTCATTGAAATCAACGAATCCTTGCGAAGGAACTGAAGAGCTTTCGGTTCAAGCTTTGCATGATAAATTATTCATAATAAGGTTGAAGAATAAGCAATTCAAAGTGACAAAAATTTATTTTCACATATTTCCTAATATATACAATTAAATTTACTTAATATAATTTTCAATATTCAGTAGGATATCATAGTCCCTCATGTAGCATCATTTTCATCCATTCAGTTCGCTGCAAAAGAAAATAATAAAAACATTTTCAAATAAGAAATAACATTTAAACATATTTTTTATAATAATTAGAACAGCATGTTTCTTTATATAAAATGACAAAGTTATGCACATAGGAATGCAGAATTATGCATTTTACATCCGAGTGTGTTTGGTACTTTTTGTGATATTGAGTAATTTGTTTTATCCTAAACTCAAATATTGGTGATGTTTGCATTTATTAATTGGCTGTTTGTGAATAAACATATATTTGACTCAATAATATTTTCCTGACCACATTTACATAAATTTGTCATTAAATAATTCTAAAAGACATTTCTAAGTTAAAATGCCCTTGCGGAAAGAATCAAGAGATTTTTTTAGGAATTACATTATAAATAGACAAATGATTTCATTACCATAAATATACATTTAAAATTTAAAGTGGGACAATTCGACTATCTATAGGTAATGTTCTAAACAAAATTATTAGTTGTTGATTTCAAAGAGTAACGCAATACACAGTGATTCAAATTTAAATATTTGTTTTTTTTGTTTTGTTTTTTCAATAAGTCAATTGTAAGTCTAGGAAATCATGTAAAATAGAGAAAGCATATTGCAGAAATATGTTGAAATCCAATAATACATATGACGTTAATATAATTGGGAGCAAATACCCATTATTTTGGATGTAACTGTTATCGAGCAGGGAATATGTAATAATATTGTTAAAACGAAACATTTGACAATTGCACAGGAATCGTCCAGCACAGTTTTGTTGAATTTTGTTTCGCATGGAAATTTGGGAATTACATTTAATTAATTTTTCCACGGTCTTTCGATACCGTGGAAAAATGTCTCAGAAAATGATAAAGGTATGTATCAAGTTTAATGAATATATATATGCAATGGATATGCGTTGGATGTGAAGGATAAATACAATAGTCCTGTACAATAAAGAGAGGTCCATCATGTAACGGTATTTGATTGCTGGCTATTATAAACATATGCCTCTATTGAGGTTGTTTTTAAATAGGGGATTTTTTACTGGAAGCACATTTTTACTTGAGTTATGTTTATTTTATAGATTATATCTTCAAACTAGTGTGATATTATTTACGTAAAGATAAAAGTGTGTGTAACTATAATTTAAACTATTTACAGCGCATAGACATAGGAATGTCCAACCAAGTATTTACGTGCAAAATTATTGAGGCTGAAAGTAAAAATGCTTTTATTTCGCTGAGTAAGATTACGGAACATTCATATTGATTCCTCTGCTCTACGTATTACCTTTAATCTTCGAAATGAGTAGTACTTTGTCATGATTTTATTCCAATTTTTAAGATAAAATTTATTAGAATAGTAGTGGATTCTATGCATATTACGTGGATTAAATATATATCAGCACATTATACTAACTTATTACAACTTTACAGGATTTTAATGTAACTACTATTTATGTTAAAAGCCCGAGGCCTTCAAATGTAGACATATGGTTAAAATAAGAAATTGATGAACTGGACATTAATCAAATCATACTGGTAAATAATTTTAGCTTCTTTTATTTGCGTCTAATTCAAAATTTAAACATATTTACATGAGAAAAGTGGTGTCAATGTAAGAAAATAATATTTTTGTGATATTAAAGAGATTCCGGCCACGAGATCAAATAAATATATAGATTCTTATGGAGAGAATGAGAGCTCTGAAACATCGAAAAATATGTAATACTAAAATTTAAAATGACAACGATATTGATGAAATATATATATATATATATATATATATATGTGTGTGTGTGTGTGTGTGTGTGTGTTTTAGACGCTATCGGAAATATTATATAATCAGCAACATTTTTGTTCGCCTAAAACTCTAGTGACCCATAATGATCTCTTTTCGATTACACGATTTCAGGAACTATCGCCAAAACTAGATTACAAGGTTTATTAATTCGCCATCATATCATCCTCCAAAGTATTCAGTAGCCGAAAATCAAGTGCAAACAATCGTATAAATGTTAAATCAATTTTGAGGATTATCTTAATGTATTCATATTTTTTTACTCAACAAGTATTAATGTAAGCCGAATGACCAAAATGTATGTATACATTCCACGTATATTTTACAGCTTGTCTAAAATGAGGGTGGGATTTAGCGGAATGAGACGAAATTGCATCTACAAAATATAGAAGAATTTGGTCTAGAATAATATTGTCTAGTTTGTACTGTAAAAGGCGTTTTTCGTAACAGTAGGGGATACATACATTCTTTAACTTTGTTTATAAATTTTGGGACATATCATATGATTATACTCTAGCGTGGATTGAGAAAGTAATTATCTAGTATTGGATTGATACCTGCTCCCTAAAATGATATTTTGGTTATTGCAGACAAATGTCAAATTATTTATAATGTAGTGCTGAGCCATTTACGCAATCAACTGTTTTCAGAAGTTTGGTTACCTGTGTATGCTAAGCATACAATACAGGAAACTGTTGTGTAATTTGTGTACAGTTTAGTCAATTATGACATTCTATTTTACACATGCAATACATTATCAATAAGTAACTGCTGTTCCAATATCGCATTTATTACTTTTATGATTAATGAGAAGTATAATTTAATTTTTTTGTTAAGTCCACATAGAAGTTTAATTCACAAACTGTTTTTTTTTTTTGCATCAAGTTCTACCAATAGTAAGAATAGACTATATTCTACATTATATTAAAAATAATAAAATCTAACGGTGTAATGCAAATTCGTTAAGAATTACAAAAAAACAAATTTTAACAAAGTCTAGCTTGAAAATAGAATCATAGCTCCCTGTGCGCTAAACACATACAGATAAACAGCTCGTTAATTTACATCATTTTTGTAACTTCTTTAATCAGGCGCATGCGCGAACAAACATCTATGTGACATTTTGGTGAAAATTTAGTTATTTACAACACAAAACCCTCTGATGTGTTCTTCATACATATCACTACTTGGTTTGAGCATATTGCAACAAATAGCCGTAACCGTCAGTACATTTGGAAAAGCATGGAACAAAAGTTTGTGTTACATGCTCTTCCGGTGAGTAAGTGCACACCTAGATAGTAGGGGGTGAGCAAAAATTGGCAAAGCAGCTATTTTTACGGCTACGTTGCCTACATTCCTTTATCTGATACGATTGATGAAAATAACCCCTACCCCTTCTCCAAATTGTCTTCAAACTTTCCGAAATATATAAATAACACCACTACGATGAGGAAAACACGTGCAAGCTCTTACTTTATTTTCAACTGCTAAGAGTATTTCTAGGAAGAAAACTTAGGCCGTGTTATTTTATGAAGCAGTGCTCCATAAAGAACACTGACAATCCGCCGCTAGCAAGTGCCTAATTAGCGTTGTTAGTACTGCATTGGATAGCTAATTGGGTGAATCGCGTGTCACTAGCTGGCAGGTGATATTGTATTAATTATAACAAAAATGAATTTCTTATATTTTATTCATATAGGCATTTTCAAATTTGGAGTGTCTACGCGCACGTCCGACGTGCACCGATCACTGCCCCTACGTGCACGTTAACATACGCTATCGTGCAGTAGCAGAGTGTGAACTATAAGTAACACAGATAAGCGCTTCTTTACAAGCTCCCAGATTCGTCCAAAAATTATCGAGCTTTGCCCTATTTTACTTAGCTAGCAAGGGTTGAGTAAATGTTATGTTTACAGCTGGTTAATGCATCGGGAATCTGATCCATAGGTTCAGGCATTTCACGCTTGCCTAGTAACTTTTACATTTTAAAATAAAATTACCTCTTTAATGTATATGAGCATTAGGAAATTTAATAAAATGGTAATTTAATATACCAAATATAGTCTACTAAAAGCAAGGTGTGTAAGTGGGCATGGTGCGTCCGAAGCGAGCTGGGCGGCGTAAGCAGAGCGGGGAGCATACGCAAAAGTGCTGTTTACGAAAATTATGACGTCATCTCCTTTTGGCGTGTACATAAGCTGTATATACCGTGCACGCCGGCGGTGTACGTAGCCACGGCCTTTCAAATAATATTAAGTTCACTAAAAATTGGTCAGGTTAAGACTGGTTCCGTGCTTTTAATTGACCATATGACTCAATCTAATTCACAGCAACAGTAACAGTTGGACCTGGTGTCGAATTCTGAGACGATACTTTGTATCCGAACGAGTCGCCATTCCATTTGCTTTCCGTTATCAACAGAAATAACTAGTACAGTGATTTTTAACGTTTCGTTTCATTACACGATATAATAATATTTTGTGTGTGGCTATGAAGTCCTGGCGTTCGGTTCGGTCATAGGTAGGTACGATAGTTTGAAGTCCGCAGCTCAGTGGTAGAGCTTTGGCTTAGCATTCGGGAAGTCGTAGATTCAATACTAGCAACCGATCTTCCTGACTTAGTTTTTTAGTTTTTTCTGTCACACTAGAACAATGTCGGATGGTACCTTCAAATTATTCTTGTCTGACATCTTCCTTATCCCGGCCCGAGTCTTAGATGCCTAAAGGCCATCAATAAAATATATGAATTCGAAGCCCGCGACCGAAGTTTCCAAAGGGTATGCCATGATATTACTCAGTAATCGATTTGCAGCAGAGGATGGTTGGAATTTCTGCCTCTCTGCAATCATTTTCCCTGGTTCTGTTCAGATACACACCTTTAGCCTTGGATATAGATGATCCAAAAATGTTGTATGTTATATATCTGACTAACTCTTTGCACTTTCTGGAAATTGTACAAATCGAGCACTTATGTTAAGGTAAGTAAGGCTCTGGCTAATACTTTCCTTATCTTCTACCTAACTCATCCCAACCTGAGTCAGAAATTCGAAAAGCATAAAATTAAATTTAATACGGATAAATATTACGTAATACGTTTTTTGGTTAGTCTGCCCGTTTGTATTGTCAAATGTTTCTCATGCATATATAAGTGATTTCAACTATTAATTTTTAATTATATTTATACTAATTATTTGGGAAGGGAATATACAATAATTTCTAAAAGCTCCGATAATTACGATCTTCACCACTATTGGTTTTCTAACAGTTATAATATGAATTACTATATGAAGTCCTAATGACAATCTATCACTCTACTATTCATATAACAAGCTACAGAAAATTAAGTTATTCTAAAATGGTACTTCTACACAGCTTTTTTTTAAGTTGGAAAAAATGAAACCCATTTATTTTTTTCTTAAACTTGTAGTTTTAATTCATATTTATAGAAGATACTTTAAAATAAAAGGTATTGCTAAAACTGCTAGGAAAAATTAGCCGTTTTAAACATAAAATGGAGCTGTGTTGGATTGTTGGATAGGATAACATGAATTTAATGGGCGGTAACAGAACTATGGCTTACGCCCGTCCTTGTGGATTGATAGAATAACATTCTCTGTGACTTTAATCGATTATACATCCCTCTGCTAAAGAGTTTAAATTTGTGTATCATTTTGCTCAATACAGACAAAATGGAACATAGACGTTCGTTCGCGCATACTCTTCAATTATAAAGAAGTGAAAAAAGATCGCTTTATTAATCAATTCCGAATCTGCAGTACAGACAAGCAAATAGTTCTTACTGCACTATATGTACGGGTTTTCGAGACCTCAGGATCAAACTTCGGGATCTCAGGATAAAAAAAAAAAACAAAAAAAAAACATGAGAATATATGTAGGTTCGGCCCGAGAGGGTTCCAAATAGGTCGAACAATGTATTGCAAGGTGGATGATTTCGAAGACTAGTGGCTACAGAGATGGGGGTTCGTCGATTAGTCAGTGAAATCAGACTTGCTCATTCAGAAATGAACATCTTAGAAGATACAAAAATATGCGTTTGTGTTCCCCGAGTGAAATTTGAAATTCTCTAAGATGTGATAGGCGAAAGATGGTCGAAATGAGGATATAGAGGGGACCAGGGAACAACACCATGTTTGTTAGAAGGCGATACCTCATACACATGTAAAATGGTGAAGGAGTATTAATGTTATGTATTGTTGCATATTTGCACTTGAAAGAATAGCAGACGTTGACAGGAACATGTATTACGTGCTCTATAGGGACATGGATATCCATATGCAGATCCGTGGTGGTGCCTGCTATGGGGTACTATACAAACCAGGTTTAAGTCTCAAAAGTGTTACGTGATTTCCAGAATTTTGCTAAAGTAAAGGTTAGTGGAGATGAGCAGAAATTGTATGGCTTTAACCAGGAAACCATAAATCATTCGCGCCAAGTCGATATCTCAAAAGAGTCCACATGCCGAATGATTACTAAAAACAGCCATTGTGTATAACAATCAGAGTAAAAATTGTATAATTTATTCAAATAATGTATTTATTTCTTATGAAAGAAACTGAATGCCATTACCCGATTAAGTGATGAGGATTCCTTATTTTATCTTGACTCAAACGGGAAGTTGTTTAATTAATGTTCATTTTGACCCACCTCTACTTCAGAAATATTCCGAAATCACTTACTTCGTTTAATGAACTTAAATTCTTTGAAGGCACTTTGCCACATCACCCTTACTGTGCTAGAAATATGAATCTTTAAAATTGATGTAATCACTAAGCTATGCACGTTCAACAGTTTGTTAAAGGGAATCGTCCTGTTTTGCTTGTTTTGAAGTTACGAATAAGCTCCATTAGTTTGTTGGGGTAGTTAATAAACACAATATATA
>JAGDQP010002309.1:58343-80557 GCA_022664845.1 Lepisma saccharinum | reverse complement strand
ATATATATATATATATATATATATATATATATATAAACTGTCCTGTCGGTAGAGAGGTTACCGTCCTTGACTGCTTATCTTGATGCTCGGGATTGATTCCTAGCTCTATCAATGCATTTTTGCAGATCGAAAGGGTCCAGAACAGAGCTGCTGAAAGAACGACAGGAAGAAAGAGGAAAAGGAGGAGTAAGATAAATAGAAAGATATAAAGAAAGAGAAATTTAGATATAAATATACATATGTATGATACTTACAAAATTAAAGTGCGTCAACATTGGTTGCAACAGTTATGACTTCCGCGAGAAAACGTGGATAATCAATAAAGTAATGTGGTTTAATCGGAAGTTCTGACAATACCTGAAAACATAAACATGAACTTAATATATCACATCTTAATATTAAACATTCATGAATTTCATTCCATTTCAAATATTAGTTTCTCCGGCTTATTCGCAATCTGTTTTGTTTATTATAAAACTGTCCACACCGTTCAAAGGTACTAGTTGAAAGTTAATTTATATTACTATATTTGGCCATAATTTTCATTTTTTGGTGTAATTAATGTTAATTTCGCATTTGAAAGAAAGTAGACAACGTTTATCAATGGAGGCAGTCATTTAAATTTGAAGTGGTCTAAAGGAAATGCAATGCTACTCGGCGTTCTCAGATATAATATCATATTCATAGTGAATAAATGTATATTTTCTTCTCAGTTCGTGCGAAAAGACGGTTCAAATCTTGACGTTTTTTATTTAGATGTTACATAAATTGGCGGAAAAGCGTCAAAAATAACGATACACTTCGATAAATTATAACATTAGGCATATAGACATCGCATTTTTTAAAACTTGAAATCCGAGGAAATAATCATCTTCGAGAAATTCTCAAACATTTTAGTAAATTAGCAGTCAAGAACAATACGACTAGTAACATTAAAAAAAAATAAAAAAATATGTTGTCAAAAAAATCCACATCGTGTCAAAGTGGAGATTATCTTGCACGTGATAAAGAACATGGCGTGTTATGTTTATGTTCATAGCTAATAACCATTAACTGGACTGAAGGATATAAGTTTTTTGAAATACTTCATCTGACCTCGACTTCTTTTATTTTCAGATTTTTTTGTTTTCACTAATTTCTCTACAGACTTTTTATCACTAGTATCATAGATTTTCCGGCAAAGTGCACATTTTCCCAATTTAAAATATTATTCTGTAGATAATGTCAAGTTTTAAATGTATCGGTTATTTCAAATTGACACAACATAATATTTGTACAGGAAATACAACCATTTGATTTTTATTATGGTATACTGTGTATCGGTCACTACAATTTGTAAGACCGGTTTTGCAAAGGTAAAATCGGTTTCGACGCGCCTTAATGGAAGATCTGCGATGGATCTGGTGAGGATTGTGCACTATATTTCGGCTCCTAATCTACGAATCTACGCGTATATATTAATTTATACGAAATAACTGTGTTTTGTATTCAGTTTTAAGTGACTTCTTTTAAAAAACACGCTATTTGTAAGTGACATTAAAATTCAATGTATATATTACAATTGTATCACGTTATCAGTTCAATATTTCGAGATCATTGTTTCTGTGGTCTGGAATACTGATTATGTGGATTGTGGTGACTCGTATCAAAGTAAAAATGTTTTAAGAAACATTAATCTTGTATGCGTGTTTTGATGTTACGAATCAATTTTGCAAGATTACCCACAAACTACAAATGTTTATAACATTTTGAATTTATAGTTGTGAACCATTATCTTCCTCTAAAATCAGTCTTTAGTAAATGTCTAATATTCATTCAAATTTTTCTCGTGTTTAAAATTAAATTTTTCTCGCCTTAGCTATATTGCTTCTAAGTGAAAGTCCAGTACACAATTGGCAGACATGCTATGCAACAAGAAATAAATTTATTTTTAATACGACATATTTTTAAAATTGAATACGATATATGTGTATGATTTAATTACCACTGAGTGATGTATTCGAGTTCACAAATGGAGACAACAGCTTGACCAATCGGAACGATTTTCAGAGCATGATCAGATATTCGGCCCGTGTGAGGAGTTTGAGGAATGATTAAGAATAGCCGCCCAAAACATTATCCACACCGTTTGAACTAGAGATACAGAACTTGGCAGTTTTATTATCAAGAGCACTTTCAGAGAATATTACAACATTTTGAACAAATCGCCACCTTCGGTTCAAAATGGCCGCTCAAAACCTTTTTCTACACCGCTCGAACTATAGGAATGATTTTTTTTTTATGAAGATGTAACATCACAAGTAGGGTACGTCAATCCAAGAAAACGTATTAAAATTCGGCATTTTAGTCCAAAATAACCACATAAGAACGCATTTTCCAAACCACTGACATGTGAGATTAAAGAGCCGAAATTTCCTATGAAGGTGTACCATCACGAGTAGGTTACAAATGGGGACACAGCCCCCGAAGGATTATGCCGGCGGATTTGCACCGTGGAGGCACAGTCCCTCCGAGAGTCTGGTTTCGATAAAGATGGCGCAGCCCTCCAAAACTACCCAAGATGTTGGCGCAGTCCGCCACGGGGAAGTGAGTATTGGTGATGTCATTTGCAATTACCACTGTTATGTTTTTTTTAAAAATCGTAGAGCGTTCCCCAAAATGAACAAAAAGTAATGGTTACCGACTTGGTTAACGGAAAGTGAAGAATCCAATATGACTATATATATATATATAATTTCTACAATAGAAAAAAAACATATCTTCAAATCACCACTTTTTAAAAATATTTATTTTGGTAGAATTTTTTATATTCCAAAGGCAATCCTTGTTCCACGCCTGTTGCGCCTCAAGATGGCATTCAAAACGGACGGCCAAGAGATCTTTAATTGATGACTTTGAGAGCTTAATAGTTTAATTTTTAAGTGTTTGGATGTATACCAAAGGTAGATGTATAGAACAGAGTTTGAAAATTTATGTTGATATTATGTTTCTAATAATACTTCTCTTTTTACAGGTTTTGGTTTATCAAAAAAATGTTTAAGGTGTCAAAACGAACACCATTTCCTGTTATAATTGATTTCATTGATCTAAGGAACAAGCATGAAAATAGCAAAATGGTTTTTAATAAAACATGCAGATAATTGAGTAAGTTTAAAAGATTGTATTTATTTTGCCTATATTTATATTTAATATCAGTTTTTGCAGTTTAATGTAATGCACACGTGCTAATTGAAGTAACATAGATAATAGCGCATATTTGCTCTGTAATTTCTTATTTAATTTATAATAGATATATTTCATTTTGCTTTCTAAATGTCATGTGTGACATCCGTGTTAAATTCTCTATTCAAAAATGCGTATTCCAAAATGGTGCAATAAATAAGCAAGATATGTATCTCAAAGGTAAAATACAGCCCAAACATTTTCTGGGGTAAAAATTAGGTCAAAATTGGCACGAGTAAGACGAATGTTCTCATGATTAGAGATCATATTTATATAATCTGGTCTCTTTTGCCGATAAATACACAAGTTTTTGGAATGTATGTAATCCTTACACCTGCTTGTTATACAACCGTGCGTGTTTCTATAAAAACCGTTTCGCAACCGAAATCTGTTCACAAACGAATTATTATTACGTCCTCGAATTTCTGCTTATTTCAATACAGCTATACGTAATATAATTTCCTGAAATTGTCTGTTTCCTTCGGAAAGCCTTTGCTTCTTAACTGCACAATCATGGAATATGTATTTTAGGATAAAGAAAATCATAATTTTTTGACATGACCATGATGCTTCTATTGAACATTTAACGGCGTTGGAAACAACGAACATTCAGTTCCCAATGGTTTCCGCAGCATATAGCCCTGGAATAAAGCATTGATGAGCTATTGATATATTTTTTTCATGTCCGAAATCTCGTTAGCAATTTGTTATTTTGGGATACCCTGTTTACGTTTGTAGCATTTTAGACATAGCAATATGTCGTAACCCTTATGGCGGAAGAAGTCCTTTTTATGGTAATAACTTGTTCAAGATCTTTCAACGTATAGAGGACTCTATCCCACAAATGTATATTTCCCTTAACATACCATCTGATGATTTCTGGCATTCATCGTCAATATACCAGTTTAAGCCAAAACATTTTCCTGAAAAATTCCCATATGCGGGCTTAAGACATATTTTTACCCCATTAGTATTATACTAAAATCGCGCAAAATGGGTATTTGGGTCTAACCTAAGAAAACGGGGTACTATAGGATTGTTTCTAAAGTAAAGCTGGGCCGAAATAAACAAATTCAAAGAACAAACGATAATTTATGGTTTACATTTGATATTTCAAACATATTTATATTTCAAAATGACTTTCTTTACAAAGAGACACGAGTTGTTGAAAAATTCCTATTGAGTTATAATTACATACATCTTAACAAACTTTTAGTGTATTTATCGGCAAGAAAGATTCATTGTTCATTTGTATGGCGATGAATACGTCTTTCATCTGTGCTCATGCGGATTTGTTTTCTTACTATTGCTTTTTCGACCTACTATTTATAACAGAGAATACTTGGAAATATCTTACTTCCTTCAAGGACTCTCTTGTGTATCCATTTCAGAATTTTCGAAAAGGCATTTCTTTCAATAAAGATTTAGAAACTGATGTTATACACGATATTTGAAAAGTATAATCAAGAACATGTATTAGAAATTAAATATAAGAAGATATTTAATAAATAATACAAATATGAAAACGAATTTCTAGAGTATGACTGATGTCCATATTATGCTAAGTATCACGTGTGTACTACTTTCAACTCCAAAAGTGTTATTAAATCATATTTTTAGCCGAGGTAAATTCAAAATTTTAAAACTTTATCTAATTCTCTACAAGTTTATTTCGTACTTCGTTTTCCAAATTCTGTTTTTTTTATGAAATAAACGCAATCAATTTTGACTTTTTCTACACATCTAACAAATAAAAACCTACAAAAACTGAAGTAAAATGAAGCATAGTAACTTGTGAATTAATTTCTTTACTCTCCTCTATAAATGTAAAACGCGGTCATATTCAAAAGTATAAAAAGGAAAATATCAGAACTCAAAGTTGCCATGTCGAAATATTTTTTAAAATGTATCGGTTTGCTCCTTCCTTCTCCCTTGTTGCTCTTCAAAACGCTTGATTTAATCTACCCATCTTTAATTTGGACGCCATCTCGTTCGTTTCTTTTATCTGGAAATCCAAGGTCTGCTCTTCTAGTTACATGACCAACCCATCATCATCTTACCTTTTTTGCAATCTTGATGATATCTACTATCTTTATGTGAGCGTGAATCCATTCATTTGTCTCCTGTTCATCCTAGTTATTACTGGCGTACATTCCTATATTTGTCTTTGCTGGACACCTAAGCTTGGACGCTTTTGCGCATTCAGTGTCCAAGTTTCTCAGCAGTACATTATTACTCGTAAGTCACATTGATTATGAACTTGACGCTTGACACAAATTGCTGGTTTTCCTTTTCAAAATGAAGTGTAGAAATTGAAACGAGCTCCACCCCATTTTATTTATATTTACTCCATTAGTCAAGTTAGCATCCGATGTTATGAGCTGCCTTATATAAACATACTCAACAACTTACAATTTTATATCTTCGTAAATATTTATTTCCTTTTTCAAAGTATGATGATTTCACGCAACTTTAGTTTTACCTAAATAGTGTTGAAGGCGTTCAAAGGTCTTGATTTGACTACTTCTACCACCTGTCTGCAAAGTTGAAATATTGAAAGGTGTAGATGGTTTAAGGAGACGTGTATGATTATTTGAACAGAAAACAACTTCGTGTTCCGTTGTAAAATGCAATTATTAAATATGTACCCAACAAGACAAGCTCCCGGTCAAATTTACCCACGTTTGATTTTTGCAAACCATTGGTTAATATAGGCATGAGTTTGACATCACTTTACCCATACGTTAGATTCACATAATTACAATCTTTAATGTGACTGCATTTTGTCATTCTGACTCGAGGGAATAGTAAGAAAAAAAATGGCGTAGACTATTTTGCCCGTTACGGTAGCTGGTGTAACAACATTTAATCACGTTAAAGTTAGTGGATTTTATACACATCATATACTTTATTTGCACTTACTTAGGTATATGCACTATGAAATATTATGGCTTAACAAATCTTAACACACAATATTAAAGGTACACAGTGCTGGAATCTTTAACTTTCCAGTTACTGAACTACAGCAAGGAGTAGAATACAACAATATTATTTAGAAGACTAATAACCAATTGAAATTATCACGGATATTATTTTGCCAGGAAAACGGTTTAACGTAGATTGTATTAAAATTATTTGAAACTGTTTGTCTTAGCATATTAGAAAATTTAATCTGAAACTTAAATAAATAGTATTATGATTTAATTAATTGCAAAGAAAGAAAAGAAGCTTACCAAAACTGCCACGGTCATACCCAATTTTATCAAATCCAGTCCAAATTCGGCTTGAAGTTGCGCTGTTGTAAGGTCAACATTCTAAAATAAATAACAAACAATTCATAGTAATACATCAACATTATATTATTTCGTATTAAGCAGTGAGGTAAATGTTGAACATAAATATTTTGTGACGTGTCTAGATTTAATGAAACTTTACAAAAGTATTTTACATTATACTTATTTAGTGAAAACAATATTCTTGAGCAAACACATATGCAATTGGGCGCTCGTTAATAATGCAAAATATACTTACGTTTATAATTGCAATAATCCTAAGGTGGCAACCCGTTTGTTGGCATTAGAAATGTAAATTAATAATTGTTTAATTAGCAAACTTAATTTTTATTTTGCAACACACTTGCTGACACTGTTCATTCTAATTTATCAGTTTTAAAATGTAAATCTTGAAATATTTGTGAATATATATCGTGCTCCATCCTTAGAGTCCTTATATGACATTATCCAGGAAAGTTTCCATTAATCATCTTCTTCAGGAAAAGAGTTTTAAAATTATGGTTGTATTACAAGAAAATGTAGAAATATAGAAGAGGTGAAAGGGAGTGAGAAAGAGGCATCGTGGCATTTTTTGTGAACTGCTTTTCTCAGCTCGCTCATTACCTACAAAAGAAGGTTCCTCGTTTCAATCCCCGACAAATTTATCATTTTTCAAAATACCTCCAAAACTCCAATACTATCAAAACTGTAATCGCATTGCGCACTAAAACTTACAAATTACTATGAAATAAAATGGACAGCGATCTCGGAATCTGGTAGATTGATAAGTGCTGAAATCTCAATTAAATAATGACGTCATATTTTGGAAAACATATTACTCAACAATGGACAAGAACTTGAGATCCGTGTCCGTTGTATGTTATAGTTATTTGTAAGGTCTTGTGCGCCCTGGGCTTACATTCTTGATATTACTCTTACTATTTTGAAAAACCTTTAAATGTGAAGGTTAAAGCGAGGAGGGTTCTTAATATACTGCATCGTATTATCATAGTGAATGATTATCCAATAAGTCATGTCGTATGTGTTATAAGCGCTGCAATAACGTCACTTGACGAGTGAGAAGTGAAGTAGACGACATATGCCATAGCATCATATAGGACACTTTTTTGTGCAGCAGTGTGTAGAAGATCAGACTATTCCAAGCTTTGCAAGTGTGGTTTGTGCTTGATCATGGCAGTGTCGGCGGTCTACATACATCATCTCATGATGTATGAATTTAACCTGGTATATACAGTCAGTGCAGTGGTACGAAACATCAATGTCGTTTATGGTCAGAGTGCTGTGGATGTGCAAGAAGTAGTTCCAGAGGTTCCTTCTGAGAATATCGGCGTTACCGATAAGCCATGGGATGGGAGACTTTTGCATCTGCACAACGATGCTGTGGGAGAAGCAGTGGATCAAACGCAATGAAAATTGTTGAAGTAGCCAGCGAACTCCGTGTCAGCTTTTCATCATTACCGACAGGACTTTTGGCTCCTGTCGAAACTCAGGAATAGGGTAATCCATCCGTCTCAACAGAATAAGCAACGAATTCAAATATGCAGTTCCATGATTACACGTCACGGACGTAAGGCATTTTTTCACAGAATGGTGGCAGAGGACGAAAAATGGATGATCTTCCATAACATTAGACACAAACTGCAGTTAGTACCTAAAGGGGGCGCAAGAACTTTGCCAAAACAGGATCTCCAACCTACAAAGTAATGTTAAGTGTTTGGTGAAGTGATTCAAATTGAGTTTCTGCTGCGTAAAACGACTATCAATGCAGATATCTAATGTCAGAAGTTTGAGCGTCTACGGACTACATTGTTGGAGAAACATCCTGCCCTGGGTATCAGCAAAGGTTGATAATTCACGGTGATAACGCCCACCCACACAGGGCAAGAAGGACTTATGACAATCTCGAGGAATATGGCTGAAGAAAGTTCCTCCACCCTGCGTTTTCATCAGATCTTGCAACAACATATTGCTGTCTTTTTCGTAGTCTCCAAAATTCCTTTCCGGAAAATCACTCCGAAACGAGAATGACCCAGTTCTAGTTGAGTGACCCAGTTCTTGCCTCCAAAACCGGTACCATTTTACATTGGCGGATTCAACAACTTTTTGAAAGGCTGCAGATTGTTGTTTAGTTCATCAGATATTTTTTCCCTGCATAAGGGTAGTGGCTACTGTATATTATCTTCGTTTTCTTAACGGTGCAGAAACTAAGAAATTACTTATGGGAAAGATTATACATTACACATATTTTATTAATATAGTACAATCATATCCAAGTAGTCAAGCTATTGTAATTGTGTAGCTTATCTGTTCACTAAAATTACAAGTTAGATTCATGATTTAAACTTCTACAAAAAAAAAAAAACACGAAAAAATATAAATCACTAATACAAATTTCAAAATCCGAACCGAAGAAAACACTCTCACATTTCATATTCAACATCACATACTTGTTTATATTCTGCAGTTAGTTGCGTTATTTGAATTGAAATATTTATGTCTCGGTGCAAAGCTGCTTCGAAAGTAACATCTAATAAACGGAAATATAATTTAATTGACTCTCACTTAAACAATAATAAAGGTTGGATTCAAAATCAATAACTGTATTATGTTTATCCAAACAAAAATCTCTAGCTTAACAGAATTTGTTTAGTTTAGGAGAATTTACTTAAATTGTATGCCTATAATTGTGGGCAAGTACTATATTTCTCGCGCCATTAACATCGGCAAATGAAGTATGTATTTGCTGCATAATTGCATACTTATACACTACACAACAACTATTGTGTGTCGTCTTCATTTCATTTAACGGCCATTCCAAATGATGTGGTATGCATAAATCTGCTATGTAGAGAGCATAACCAGTGATATATCTCAGGAGCTAAATGAATACTTTCTTAGCGGATTAACCTTCTCCGCGGCAAATGAGCCCTGTTCATTTATGCAGATGCTGATAGGAATAGAACAATTTTGGAACTTGATCTCTTGGCGGTTGAATTTTTAAATTCGAAGTATTGAATTGTTAATTTCTTATCCTTTTTATTGGTGAATAAATTTGTATAAAAAAAATCATATTCCCTTCCTTAATAAGGTTCAAGTGGTTTCTAATAATTCCAGAATATTTTTATTTATTTTACTTTATTTTGTAATGTAATTCTTGTAAGACGAATTCAAAAGGTATAAAATAAATCTAAAATATTTTGTTTTAGTATTAAGTTTTATGTTTTACTTCCAAGAAATAGCTAGTTAATAAATATAAAAAAAAAACTTTTATTTAGTCTTAGGTCAGCCATTTTCTGACATTAATAGATTCTGATCTTCTGTATTCAGGTAAATTGGTATTAAATTATTCTGTTTATAAAAATTGATTATATGATCAGATTAAAACAAACGTAATCAAGTCTGAATTGTGTATTTCCGTTGAGTGTTTGCCAATGTACTATTCTGTCTGTAATGCTTGTTTTTGCAATGGTAACTCATTTATTTAAAGTGTTTGATATTACACTAAATGGTGACGTCCTCGTAACCATTCATTAATATTCATTCATTAAATTATAACAATAACGTTCTTCCTACTTTCATGAATCATTTATTAACGATGAAGCAAGGGCTAGCGAAGTCTATGAGTGTTGGTGTACTTATCTGATATTGATGGTCATCTAATTCACATATTGTTTTGTATATATTATCATTACGAACGACTCTCCAGTGTACGATCCCATAATGATTCATTCTTATGCTATTCAAGATCGATCAGACAATCTAGATATTTTTAAATAGGTAAATCATGAGTGTTTACCACTTGTTGGTGCTCTTGGTCTCTTTGCTTGAATTATATTTGTACACATTATTGGCGTTTTATTATGTGCAGATGATGTTTCGTAAAATTTTACTTTATATTTCAGTCTTATCTAGACATGAGATAGTTTTGACTCGACTGAAATTTTAATGAATGTTTTTTTTTTCTGTAAAACATTTGTTTAGCAGTTGTTTTGTTGCTCACCCAGAGTAACGGTATCTCATATATTTCTTTATTTCTAAAATTTTCTGAGGAAAAGGACTGAATGTTTTTGTTAGGATGATACTAGATATTGAGCCTTAGATATTAAACATTTATTTGTTGTAGATTATGGACTAAACTGCCTATTGTATTTTGTATGGCGTGGTCTAATTTTCGGTGCTCTGATTTGTTTCGGTGTGATCAGCATGGATGACCATGTTGTTCTACATGTGTTGCGCCAGTTGAGTGTAATGTAGAGATACTTGGTACACGATATTTTTGTTACGCAGAATTTGTGAAGATTTTATTTACAATCAGTTATGTTACGGATTACGGATTTTGATGCTAGGATTCACGATTGTAAATGTTTACACGTGAAGGATTGAAGTACCACCTTTTCTTTGAGAGTGCTCTTCCTGTTAGTTTATGGCTACTCCTTTCCTCTATTTGTAGCAGCCTGGATTCTGTGGTTAAGATCGCGAAGTATTTTTTAAGAACACGTTAGCCTGAGCCACGATTTTTGTTTCAACTCACAAAAGGGTAAGTTGCAATTGATAGTATTGTATACCGAAAGTGAGAAAGCCTAAATTAGTAATTTGCAGAGAAGGATCTTCTCGGTAAGGATATTTTAAGCAAGTGTGACAAAGTAAATTTAGTGAAATTTAATAGTTTTTTATGTTATATTGTTTGAGTCATTTTAGTTAGAATTCGCGCAGTGTCGAATAAAACAACTAAATTCATAAGTTCGTAAATTCAATTTAATATGTTGACACAAAAGTGGTTTATCATTTATAATTGGCTGTAACTTTTTCTTTGCTTTTTCACTACCAGAGAGACAGCTTTTATTTTATTGCGTCTTCAACTTTTCTTTATTGCATATAGGATTGTTGTTATTGTTTTGAACCATATTTCTCGTCAACTTTTCTTACTTGAAAATTCAGGAAACCAAACTTAACATAGGATATTTGCATATTGCGTAATGCATAATGAATCAGACATAGTTTTCTTTTTTATCTAACTAACTAACTAACTCTATGGCTTATGGAACTCGCAAGTTCATCGCCGCAGTAACAAACGTTCGCCATTGGATTCTATCCTGGGCAGTATCAAGCCAGTTTTCATCACGAACACCTACTTCTCGAAGATCTCTTCTAATATTGTCCTCCCAACGACGTCTCGGTCTTCCCAATGGCCTCTTTCCATCGGGCCTTCCAACCAGGATAGAATGGAAGTTCGTTTGTGGATGTTTTTTCTCATTGAATATTTGCTGCGTACACGAAAGCTTCGAGTTTCATAACTGGGCGGCGTCTAATGTAAATGTACTTCTTGTTAATAGTGACATTACAATTCTATGTGTAGTCAGTTTCCCCTTTCAGTACATGATTGGTATAGAACCGTCATATTCCGCTCTTCATTTCTCCTGGTATTGCTTCGTATTTATTTTGATGATTCTTAAACATAAATGTTACTAATTAAATGGAAAGTATACATTTTCGCAGGACCTAACAGGATACGGGAACATTTATACCACGTATTTTCAGGACGAACATCAAGGCCTAACATCGAAAATATTTGTGATATACTTTTCTTTTTTGAAAATTTCCGTTGACAGTAATTGAAGATAATTTTACCCTTTTCTACCTCTAGTAATATAAAATATTCAAATAATTTGGGAATATTTTCTGTAGAATAAACTCAATTATTTGTGTAATGGTTCCCTTGTCTTTAATTAAACGGTACTCCTGCGGTTTTTAACCTCTGATTTTGCAGGAATTTTCCACTATTAAATATCAATAAATCGATTTTATTTTATAGTTTAGATCTTATGACAAGTTGATATATCTGGTGAAGTAAAAAGTAATCCATTATTTTTGCATGACATTGAAGGCTTGACTTACCATAGTTAGAATGATCCGATTTAGGTCACATATGCGCCATTTTGTACCATAACGTGTTGCCATTTGGAAGGTAATATCATAATGCCTCTCTCATAGGAGCCCTTGTCCTTATTGGCAAAAAAATTGAGACAGTCGATTTTCACAAGCCTCTCTTGAAGCGAATTTTTCACCAGCAAACGTGTTCGCCATGGACAGGAACAGATGGTAATCACTCGGTGCCAGGTCCGGACTATAAGGTGGATGCATAAGATCCCCCCAACCAAGCTCCCGGAGCTTCTGGCGAGTCACTATCGATGTGTGTGGCCTGGTGGAACATAATACCTCTCCTATTGGCCAAAGCTGGGAGCTTCTGGGCGATTGCTGCCTTCAGACGGTCCAATTGTTGACAGTATAGTTCCGAGTTAAGGGTTTGGCCGTAGGGGAGCAGCTCACACTAGATAATTCCCTGTAAATCCCACCAAGCACAGAGCAAAACTTTCCTGGCCGTCAATCCTAGCTTGGGCACCGTTTGCGCCGGTGCACCGCGCTTCGACCACGACCGTTTTCGCGTGACGTTGTCGTAAGTGATCCACTTTTCATCACCAGTCACCAACCGCTTCAGAAATGGGTCGCTTTTGTTGCGATTCAGCAGCGATTTGAAGATGGAAACTCGGTCCATGAGGTTGTTTGCGTTAACTCGTGTGGCCCCCCATACATCAAGCTTCTTTGTGTATCCCTCCTTATGCAAATGGTTCCACCCGTTTTTTTGTGCAATGTTTAGCTCTTGGGCAATCTAAACAGTGCTTACATGACGCGACAGGTCGGACGCGACAATGTCCATGATTTTATCGACATTTTCGACACTTGGCCTTCCAGTGCGTGGTACATCTTTGACGTCAAAATTACCGGCACGGAATCGACGAAACCCAAATTGGGCGTGATTGGCTGTTACAGTATCAGGACCATAAACGCTATTCACATTTGCAGCCGCCTGGCTTGCGTTTTCGCCTTTATCGAAGAAAAACTGTAAAATATAGCGTATTTTCTCTTTGCTAGTGTCTATTTTGACGCGCGCTAACACAACACTGAGTCAACTCATCACAACTATCTGAACAGTGTTTGTAGTACGCAATCTCATCGTTTGAACGCCATCTCGTTGAACCCGATGGGACTTATACAACGCGAGATACAGATCGCTGAAGCCATCTATTGGCAAAATAATGGATTACTTTTTACTAGACCAGATATATTGATAAAATTTTAGCTCACTATTGATGCCATGATGATGTTGAAATATAATGTTTAATCAATAAGGTATGATGTTCAAAATTGAGAAATATCAGAATCGCTATCTGAAATATTGTTAAACATCTTACCCGAAACTTCCTGAAGGCTACTAATGGAATCAAATTCTCATATTGTTTTTATATTTCCTCAGTGACATTTCTTACTTCATCTACAAAGCTCCTTCAATTTACCTTTCTTTAAATCCTGGTGCCAAGATTTCAGCTACAAATTTATGCTACATCATAGCAATGTTGTAGCACTTCCCTCTAAACGCGATTTGACCTCTGAACTTTTGCTTCCGGATTCTGTCTCTAGTTCCACAATGCCGTTTTCAGGGAAAATTTCCCCCAACGTATTCAAATATGATATTTCAGTGTGGAACCCTCCTATTACAGCTAGCATCTAGATATATTTGTTTGCATGTTTCAATAGTATGCGCTTGATGATCCTGTTAGTATTTTAGTTTGAAAAAGAATTGAGAGAAATTATATCCTTATATTATTCAAGTTCTTGAGACATGTCTACTAGATTTAATACAACTTCTTCTCGAAGACGTTGTGGCCAACACTGATAATTAATGTTTTCCGATTGTCAATTGTGATATCAAGAGAAATATGGAAACCTGTAAATTAAGTGATGTGAAATAATTTAGGAATAGGGGCATGAGCAATAATATGATATGACTTTTTCTTTTGGTTCTGCACTAATTCTTAGTCTCTGGCTATATTTCCCTTTAAATAGTTTCGTGAATATTTTGTGAATTTTATCCTGTCATTTTTTTTAAAAATTATCAATGAAATTTCTATATTTGGATCAGCCAATTTAAAGTTCCCGGCAATTAATAGTTTTGGAACCTGTTCGACCATATTTTCCCCTATAATCACTATTATCCGTAATGACAGGTATTTTTGCTCAGATTCAATTTAACACCTAAAAAGTAGACTTCCTTCAGTAACATCGTACTCTTTCAAAATTTTAGGTCGTTTAATTCTTGATGGACTGGTGGTGATAATTAATCTAGAGCATTATTTCATGCAATTGTCATTCCTATCCGTTTAAGGATTTGAAAAACTGTTTTGCCTTCACTCAGATTGTACTCAGATTACCATTTATGAGTTGGTGTATAATACACTTACTAAAGAAATGAACTAAGCGTTTTCAGGAATTTAATTGAAAACAAATTAAAATTCTAAGAAAGCCGTCCATAACATAAAGTGCATGCACTATCAACTTGCAATGGCTTCAGATACAGACGAAATACTGTTAAATTGAGAACACTTATATGTAAAGATAATATTAGCTGAAATAATGAGTAAAGGCTGAAAATTGTTTATTTTGATATTTAAAACATGTACGGTATGTAAATATATTTGTACCCAGTAATACTATTATCAAAAATGGCTTCACTTTTCCAATTTGGTGTCTAAGAGCTACGAAAAAAGTGTGTGTCCTCCGATAAAATTCATCTAATTAATTATGAGGATTAAAACAATTCACTACTTAGATATTTAAAATACTTCAGATTTTAAACTCTGAATTAAATAGTTAAATATATGAAGGTATTCGAGGTTTATATACTTGAACACGTGCAGTATTGTACTACGTTACATCGATATCAAATATTTGCTAATTGTTGTAAGGCTGGAAATCAGCGACAAACAGATCATAATGTAATCAGCAAAAACACTAGGAAGCTAAAAGCCTTAAGTATTACGAATGCATTGTGTAGGAATACTATGTTACTTACCACTTTTTGGCGATACAAAATTTCGCTGATGGCCACTAAATCAACTACTATATTCTCGTCTTCACTCTGAATAATTGAAATTATTTTACATAAATCACTTATGACAATATATATATATATATATACATCTTGAAAACACTATCTAAGAACTATTCAAAAATGATAGTTATATTTGGAATATAAATATTAAATCATTTTACTAACTTTGCACTTATTCTAGATCAAACAGGGTATTTAATTAATATCATTAATTACTATAGACGTATAATATATGAAGATCGATACTTATAGGTAAAATATATTGGCATGAGATCATTCCGAAACGTCTACGTTCTTATTTTCATATGCCTAACATAGTTACACAGTTTCAACAATATTATGCTTAATCTCGAACAATTGAATAACAGTTATTGCCAGTAACTCCAGTCACAAAACCAAGTCAACGTGGAAAAAATCGGCATAGGATGAAACTTACTAGAAATGTAGTACATTTTGAACTAGACAACATCGAAACTCCCGATCATTCCAGTCTGCGCTTCGGAGTCAATTTTAATAATGGTGCCAATATACTTTTTGTTTGTTTATCTCTTATAGTGACCCGCATATACTTTTTTCAAATTACCTAAGTGAAAGTTAGTATTTTTCTGAGTTGCTATATTTGTTTTTTGTTTTTTTTTTACACATAAAGGACTATTTTAACGTTACACAAGGTTTTAATGTTTCACATTCCAACTCTTCTCCGTAGCATTGATGCCAACTCTTCTCCGTAGCATTGATGACAACTCATCGACAGTTAAGAGTTTAACAGATGGTTGGATAACATGTCGTGTTGTGGAATACAGAGCACGTAAATTGTGCCGGATGTGTTTTCTTTCAGTACAACTTACGCTGTAACTCTGAATAGATATAGTACCAATTAAAACCAATTAAAAAGTTTTGAAAGAAGGAGAAGGAGATAATGTAATATTGTTTTATAATATAGTAAATTTAGACGCAAACATGAACATTAACAAACAATACGAAAACTTTTACAATATATAGCACTACTTCTACTTACTACTAACAAAATGTACTAAACAATCCACCGCCGGGTGTAGGGCTATCAAGCCATGAATACCGCGAACGTTCCAATATGATTCAAATCTTCAGACCAATTTGGGATGTCACAAAATAGAGATAGAAGGGTCATTTTCATTTCAAATTCAAGGAATTTTATTTACTTTGTAGCTCACGGAAATCGTAAGTTCATTGCCTCTGTAGAACCATGTTCTAGGTTCATACCCCAGTTTCCGTAACGGTAATGAATTACCGCCAGACCAACCATTCTCTATGTTTTCAAATTCAATTTGGCACTGAGTAGAGACACTCGTTTCGCGATACTAAGCCACAGTTTATTTTATCTGTTACCTTGCATTTGCTTGTTTTAAAAGCTTCAAATTATTTTAATTTGATTACTTCCTCTATTCTCTCATTATATGAAGTTTGTATATATTTCCTTAATTCTCTGTGCTTAGGCTTGTTATAACTTATTTTTTTCTCTCTAGGTTCACTTGTAGTCCTATCTTATCCCAAGCTTCTACGAAGAAGGAACACTCCCAAGGTGAAAGAGCCCAATTTTGATGAAAATTCGTATGTTAATACAGTGTTTAGTTAAACATTCAAAGACAAAATTGTAGTTGTTCTGCTCGACAAATAACGACAAGCAGACTCGAGAAAGATGGAACAAATCGAGCAAGAAAATTAATTCAGAATATGAAAATGCCATTTTTTTTATAAAGTGTTATATACTCGAATAGTGTTTTGAAGTGTTTTATAAGAAAACCCAACATGAAGTCGTTTTGGGCAACAATCTAATACTCTACGACAAAATTACACGTAAAATTTATCTGGATAATGCCACTTTTACCTAGCAATACACCTTTTAAAATTGGTACCTGCTCTTCCGTTAGTTTATTTAAAAAAAAATATAGTGCACTTCATGTTGGATCATATTTCCCAAAATAACGGTGCCTCTGTTGTAACTGTTTGTACTTTGCTCGTCCAAAGGTTTCAATAAAAAAAAAAACATCATGGGTGGTACAAGCACTATGACCTACGCCCTTCCCGTCATCATTCGACTCACACATTCTTCGTATAGCACTTATCAGCTTATACAATTCTTTGAGTTATTTCATTTTTCCCGCTTCAATTAATTCGGATTGAGTTTTGTCTATTCCTAGCTATTTGGAATTTCTCAATTAATTTACCGATATTTCCAAGTCGACCGTTATCCACAGTTATGCTGTACAGATTTTTAATTTTTCTGTTTTTCTCCGTTGTGTACATTAAACAGTTGTTGGAATATGTTTTACACTCATCAATAATTTTCGTCGTATCCACTTGAAGATCAGCGCGTTCATTTCTAATCATTCCAAATTTATTCATGTAACTTTTCCTTGACGAGTTAAAACTTTGTATAGATCTCGTATATTACTTGTCTTGCCATTTTCCTCAATTTTGAGTCTTCTGCGGCTGAGACTCTCACTTTATATTTTTGCATCTGCATGTGTCGTTGCGTTTCACGCTACTGTAGTGGCTGGCATTTTTTTCACTTTTATTTCCTAGCCATCATTGTTAAGCTTGTTTCCGTTCCTTGCGAAACTCAATGCACTCTTCTTCAAATAGAGGCTTGTTTTTCGATGTTTCTTCTTACCTAAACGTCCCTTCGCTTCTTCCTTCACTGAATCACAAATTTCCTTCCACATGTTTCAGTGATTTCCTTATTAATATCATTTTATTACTACTAGAGTCGGCTAACATTTCCATCTTTTTTGTGTTTGAGGTTGCTGATCTGTTCTAACGCTCTTATTATCTAACCGTTTTACTTCAAATTCCACTTGTTTTCCATACCAAAGCTTTGATTATATAAACTCAAAATAAAATAAAATTATAAATGAACAAAGCAAATACATTATGTTTAGAAACTAAAAGCATGTAACGGTTTTGCAACCACATAACAACTTGTCTTCGTCAGACACACTCTATGTATTATTTCATTTTATTTTCAGTTTTGTCTTTCACTTTCTCTGTATGCGATGCATAAGATTTCCAAACTTTTGAAGATTAACTGATGATCGGGGTCAACTTCCGCTCCTCTATAATACAGAACGGCTATTATGCTGTTGTGTGTTCATGTATCTACTAATACGTGATCGATGTGATTGAGAGTTTTCCATCCAGAGATATCCATTCGTATGTGTACGTTTTTGTGTTCAAAACACGTTCTCTTTTTATTCGATTTTGTCATTGTTTTTCCTGTTTTTATGAAGACTATTATCTTATAGTATATCATTTTCCTGCCTCTTTACATTAGCGTTGAAATTGCTCACCACAATTTTCGTCCTATACTTCGGGGATCGGTGAAACAATTTTACTAGCATCTCGTAAAATGTATTTTTCTCGTTATCGCTAGCCACTTCGATTGGACCATGGGCATTTATTGAAACCGTGTTTCACCACAGAGTACGTATCATAACGTATAATAGTATTTCGTTTACAAACCTTATTTTCTGAACTGTCTGAAGGATGCTTCTCTTAATGTGGGATCCTGTTATGAAATCGTGAGATTGCGTTCCCGCGTAGTAGAAAGTTTATTTGCGTTCTCGGATGCTACGTTGACCCTGTCACCAGACTTCTTGTATTGTATCGGTATCTAATATGTCCACCACATACATCTCTATCTTGCATACCGCCATCAGATGAGTGCCCGAATTGCACCACGTTTGTGCCTTCCATCTTCTTTATTAACTCTGTTCTTGGAGCCCCCTGAAGGAGTTCCTACCCGAAGATGATAACGAGAGACTTGTGTTCGTGCGGAATATTTTAACCTAGAAAACTCCAAGAACTATCGGTTAGTAATAGAAAAATATTTACACTATTTTGAATTGCTGACCGTCTCTTTGAATTGTATTCAACTAACCTGATGCAAATTACTTTTATTGTAAGTTTCAAGCTTTAAGTACAATTTTCTTGGTAATTATACATACTACTATAACATGTGTTATAAAAGTTATAGAACACTTTAAGACCTTCCAAAAGTTATCAGTATCTTTCTCCACCTTTAAATCTAATCTAGCTATGCGCTAGTACAAAACTTTATATGACTTTGTGTGGCCACTATAAAGCAAATGCTTTTGTTACTTAAAACATGGATCAAATCTGTGGCGTTCAGTTTTTGGGACGTAATCTTCATCATTAGTACTAACGATGACCTAGCAGCCGTTTCCCAATTCCAATTCACATTATATGTATATTTAATAGTTTTGGGGAAGACTTGGGGCAAGAGCTCTTCATCCTTACTAGCTTCAGATTTCTCGATTTTATATTTTCCACCCTACATCTGTTCTCTTATTGACAAGATGTGTAGTGTGTCAACCTCCTTTGTATGTATATTGTATATATGCATAAATGTGTGGCTGCTAGTGGAACGTACAATTCACACGTACGTGAATTCTGAAATCTATCTACGACTTACAATCTCTTTCTTCGTAAGTCTGGGGAGTATATTATCAGTACATTATGAGTACACCTCCAGTTAAGTATCACTTTAATATATAGAACAATAGTTTTTATCCGTTTTTATGGATGTGTACATCTGAAACCTAGTAGGTTTTGGTGCACTATACATATTAATTTTCGGTACGATTTTATCGGTTTCCTTAGATCGCTGGTTTTAAGTTTATTTGCTTCCTTCATTTGTCCTAGAAATTATTTACTCTCTCATTCCTTTCCCAGTTCTGTCACATTTGTCTGATGCTTGACCATTGGCACATTATGTTTTTTTTTTCTTTTCCTTCTTTGGGATAGATGTCTCTTCTCTGTGTTAATTTCATGGTGTCCAGCTTCCATTAACTATACAATTCGACTATTCAACTGATAAATGTATTTCTCCACTTATCCCTTGAGTATGCTCATACATTTTTGTAATTAAAAGCCATTTTAATATCTGCCAGAACAATTTCGCTATTTTTTGCTTCTCCGTTTTGACATGCTATTAACTCAATTCGATAATGCAGGGTTCGTTTCTACTTAAATCTTTTGCAGCTTAAATACATTTCTTATTTTGTGTAAACTGTGCTTGAGTATTGATTTTAGTTCCTCGGTCATCAGTAAGTGGTTAACGGTGAGTCATGTAGCATAGCTCATCAGTTTTCTCATTTCTACCCACAAATTATTAATTAGTTTGTATCTATTGTCTGGAAAGTAGCTAGATTTATACATTCTGTTCTCCTTTTGCCCGAATGGTGCGTAAAGTTCTATTAGTATTGCTGAACCTTTCTCAGTTTGTACTGAAAAATCGGAGCCATCAACGTTTCGTTATTGCAGCCATGTATATAATAATTTATAGTAGTTGGCGGCTTCCAAGATGGCCGACACGGAGCCTGTACTTCAATCACTGACTTCTAACATATTTTTCTCAGTTAGTATAGTCATTTGAGGCCTAACAGATGTTTTCAAGACTTTTGCTCATCCCTGTATTTAAAAGAACTCTCTTAATACATTTATTTCTCTGTTGGTGTTGGATTTTACAACATTAAAATCTATTATAACTTTGTAACAGTTCAGTCTATGTAAAAATAATCATAGCAAGTTGGAAAGAGAAAAATACTATATTTTATTCTGAACTCCAGTGAAAATTATGTACGGGTCATCGTTTCGACATAAATGCTTAGGTAATTTTTAGCGCAATTCTCTTTATATTGGACGCCGAATCACGGCCTGGAATGATTGGGAGTTTAGGGACGTTGTTTATTTCAACAAGTGATAGATTTCGGCGAAGTTTCTAGCTTTCCTGAATTTCTTCCTGTATCCAATCATATAGTCTTACTAAACTAATATTTAAAAAGTTCTATTCATTTAAGAAACTAGCCGTAATTGTATAAGAAATATGTTCGTGAATCTTCAAATTTACTTTGTTATGAATTTTGTATTCATATTTATGTGCAAGTTTACGTTATATGGTAAGTTATATTATTACAATAGTTTAAAAAAATAATGATAATTTTAATTAAACATGGCTGTATTTTGCTTTGAGCCGAAAATGTCTGAATGATAACAATAAAACTCGATTTTTATGCTTGAGGCTTTAATTCTTTGTTAAGTAGATTTATTCCTTACCCCATCTTCACTGACCACTGCTTCTGAAAATCTACGTGTAATATTCCTTACGGCATGTTGCACCGGTTCAAGTCTTGACCTAATTCTACTAGCCGCAATGTCAACTTTCTGAAAAAACAAAACATGATAATTAATTTAAGTTGTTTTGATCTTATTGTCAGGTACATTCATTAACTTAACATAACGTTCATTCCTAAACAGATATTATTATTTCCCATATTGATAAAATTTCCATTGTAAATCCACATTAGTTAAGGCATTCTGCATATTAACGTCAATTCCCTTTAAATGTAGTTTTCTGTTCTGGATACAAAGCATTATTCGATTTATACAAATAATATGTAATTATGGCTTGGCAGAAAGGCCATCGTTAATATTAAAAATAATTCAGATCTCTAATGCACAATTAATCTTTCGCCTTCACAAAAACACATATACATTATTTTTTATTCATGCCATTTAAAACTCAAATTTAATTCGAAATATATCAAGTGACCAAATATATATATATCTACACTTCATCATGCATTTTCCCAAATGTTTCGAAGAAGATTTGCGCAAATCTCCAATTCATTTTGCACACAATAATTATATACCAATCTTATAATGCAAACACAATTTTAAGAGGTATATAT
>JAGDQP010002309.1:19350-52334 GCA_022664845.1 Lepisma saccharinum | reverse complement strand
GCCGTGTTTATGTGTGGAGAACGCCCAAAGAAGCGTATGATCTGCAGTGTCTCCGCCCAACTGTGAAACATGGCGGCGGCACGGTGATGCTGTAGGCCGCAATATCATGGTTTTCATTGGGTCCTGTGGTCACACTTCGCGGACGCATCACTGCCAACAATTATGTCGCAATTTTAGGAGACCACTTGCATCCTATGGTCCGGATGTTGTTCCCGGACAATGCGCTATATTCCAGGATGATAATGCACCCATTCACACAGCTGGAGTTGTTGCAGCGTGGTTTGAGGAACATCGGGATGAAGTTCAACACCTCCCCTGGCCCGCCCAATCCCCAAATCTCAACATAATTGAACGTCTGTGGTCCATCTTGGAAACACGACTCCGGCGACGATTTCCATCTCCATCCTCTCTCACAGAACTGGCCGATGCCCTGCACGAGGAATGGTGTAATATTCCACTTGCTACCATTCACGACCTCCATGCCTCCATCCCACGTCGCATCAAGGCTGTTCTGAAGGCGAAAGGTGGCCCGACACCATATTAATCTGGTAAGTTGCACTTTCGTTCAGGAGTTTCCATTATTCTGATAAGCATCTGTAGTTGGCTTCGCAGACACACCTTACATATTTGTAGCGCGTAAACAAATGCTTTATCAGGTATACCCCACATAATTCTTTTTTATACAGTACTGAAAATGTTACTATTCTTAACAATCTTACTAATATTATAATTTCAGTTCGATTATGAGACACGAATGCAAAGGATTCAGTTAACGGTAGATTACAAAAGCATTGTCTAACAGACTACGCGACTAGTGCTGAAACCTCCACCACACCTTCCACTAAGGTCACACCTCTCATAGTTCCTGTACCCTAAGTGCGTGGATAGGCAATGAAGGTGAAGCGTCGTTGCTTTCTAGTTTCTTTCCTTCTGTGTCATTTTGCTTCGTGTCGTCTAGTAGACTACGGGTTTTTGCTTACGAAGTACAGTGGACGATTTAGATTACAAAGCATCGACTGACAGACTACGCGACTATTGCTGAGGCCATATGGGGACCTTCAAGGACATCTGATGTGAGTGTCAAGTCAACTATACATGTCATTCAAAACTCTGTAAAAAGTTGCTTTTTAAGCTTATGGTAGATGTTATTTTTAAGTGTGTATTTATTCTAAAGTAGTCGATGAGACTACGCCTTTGTAAGAACGTTTGGTACAGACCGCCTTTGTAATTTAGGGTTAAGATGGGGTGAATGTAGCATCGTTCTATTCTTCCTCAAGTGTATGTATCTCCATTTTCGAAGGCATTCTGTGGCAGTAACAGTATGGTGTTTGTGTGGGTAAAGCGTAACGGTTTTACTTTCCTGTTGCATCATCAAAAGTGAATATATGACACGAGAAATAAAATCCGAACTTCCGGAAAAAGTTAGTCTATGACAAAGAGTACAAGGTGTAAAAGCAAAGGACTGACCGCGAGAAATCCGCATGTGTAACTTATTGTCCATTATCACAAGAATGGATTACCTCCAAAGGAGCTTTGTCCAGAAAACAAGTCGAAATACGTTAAACCTGGTTCAGATCACCCTTTAAAGTCAATAGTGAAAGTTCAAGAATACATTTTATGATTGACAAACACAAATGTAGTACGATGTTCACGAACGCGCAGATATTTCTCAATCCACAGCAACGGTAAAAATTAACACGAATCTGTAATTTGAATTGCGATGTAATGTATGTGGGTCCGGACTGAAGAGCAAAGGTCATTCTACCAAGCAAAAGGGCATAAACAGTTTTTTGCAGTTCTTCCTGTGAAACAACGTAAAGGGTTCACGCTAGTAGTTGATTGCTCTGTCTCTAACAAACTAACTATTTACTCGGGAAAATAAAAAAAATATATAAATTTTGCTGTACTTCCAAGCGAATGACATCAGTCGCATTTAGGGCTACGACGAAGACATCTCCTGTTTGTATGGTGTGGAACAATCTAATGCCTTGACTCACGTCCATACCATTCTGTTTCTGTCAGTTCTTGCTAAACTCCCGCGTGCATCCTCTATGGATTTTGCTCTACTGATATCTTAAAGAGAGTCATTGCTTCACGAAGTCTTCTCCTGTTGCAAGATATGTAACCAGACCTGGGACAAAAATTCGCTGGCGCATCTACGGTAAAGCTATCAAAACTGGACGTTTCAATGCAGAGGCAAAGTCCAGCGAGCGGCTTTCACATTGAACAACATCGACTGTGTTGAAAGGGAAACTGAACATAAATAACATATGTGAAATCATTTATTGAAACTGAATCAATTTTCTGAACTTTTAAATTGCTGAACAACAACTTGGTACATACTCTTTAGAACATAACCTGTTTTGTTTATTTTCAAAAAAAAACTCACACAACAAATACCTATTGTCTATATAGGATAGGGATAAGTTGTTTGCAAAGTTAACAAAAAAATATAATCATGAAAACAACACCATTCGCAGTGAAACTAATAGGTAACCCGAGTGATGAAGAACGCTGTGATGCGGAATGCTTTAAATCTCAGAAGGAACGACGAATAATGGTTAGCAATGACTAGCAGTGAATCCGAATCAAGTAGTGCGATGGCTGGAAATAGAAGAAAAGAAATCCAATATATCTGACGAAGAAAATGTCAAAGATACAGGGAAATGCCTATAATATATTATATGTGTATGCAAAAGAGTAGACTAGGAAATACAACTTTGCTAACTAAGCCTAAGCATAATAATAATGAACGGTGAAACTCTTTAGATAGATCTCGATACATCGTCAAACTTTTTAATATATACGAAGGCTAAACATATAGAATTCGGAATTCCTAACACAGAACCATACATACGAGAAACTGACTAATTCAACGAGCTTCAAATGATGTCGCATTACCCGTATTGTCACTTTCGCCACTAGACCGCCGGCATTTCGGCTGCAATTTTAAATTTTCCGAAAAAACCGTTCCCGTAAATGCTAAGGTTGACCTACCTGGGAACTTTTCAAGCAAACCACTACATTACGAAATAAAGGGGAGATGAAACTTTTCGTTGTTCTGCCCTGCAGTTTTTCATCAGATTTGAAAGTTAGAACATTCACGATTTGTTGAAACAATTTGAAATGAATCTCTACGCTTGCCTCATGTCACATTAACAATATCCTTGTACTTTTATTGTTTATTCAAAACACTACACTAACTGTTGTTCTACTATTAAGATGAAATCACATATTATATGATATATATTAAAATAAATGAAGGGATTTTTAAAAAAAGGCCTGAAGCTGTTCGCTCTGAACGTTTACTATAATCTTACGTAACAAGTGCAATTTTATTGCTGCTATTCATTATCAACATCACTAAAGTAATTAAATAATGTTTCATCAACATGCAAAATAATATATTTTCTTATTATTTTTGAATTTAACAGACTTTAATTATACCTGACCACATAATTTATTTGCTTAAGTTGTAGACAAAATGTAGATATATTTTTAGCATAGCTGTTAACATTTCACATTGCTTGGACAATAAGATTATATTTTATGAAACTCTGTGATTTAGAACGACCGACACGAATGGTAAATATGATTTTCCACTTTCCTTTGATTACACATATCGCTGGAATAGAAAGGAGTACAAATTAGATATTTGACAATTCATTCCTACTTGACAGATACTACTTACCAATAGCCAATTACTTAAATTTGAGAATGTCATCCTAGAGGCATTGGGTGATTCGAGCTAGATTCACCCAATAAGATGTGGGGTTTTAAAATGAGATAAACGTTAATATGATAATTACGGTACTGATATGTGTTGAGGCACAACTACCAACTTCGCTCGTTTTGTTTATCCATTAACAACAAGGTAGAGAGTGGCGACATTTCAGGTTCCACGCATGGTGCGCAAGTTATTTAGTCTGGCATTTCACTTCGCTAGGTAGGGTAGACTTATTATGGACGTGCTTCTTCTATATTTTATATTGGTTTTGGAACAGCGTGATGTGTTTTAGATGCATGCTTGCGCGTGTGACTAGTTAGATTGTGTATGACATTAGTAGGAAAGAGGATATTGTATTTCTGTGGTACTACAGTAATAGTCTAAAGACGATCCAATGACTCATGGTGTCGTACAAAAGGTAATGTTCATACGTGAGTAAAAGGTAATGTTCATCTCACCAAGAAAGTCGCCCAGCTCCTCTATGATGCTTACGAAGTCCAGCCACTCCATTACATGTTGATATTTTTAGTCCAGGAATTGTTCTGCTATCATGAAGTGTGTAATGGAGGGGTTTTGTATCTTAACCGCTAGTTAGGGGCTTGAAGAGCGTCTAGGCGAGAGGATAATTCCACAAACACCGAAAATTTTCTGTGCCATGATCGTAGAATGGATGTCATTCTTAGCCGGCAACTGGAAGATGCGGATTCGAGTCCCAGTCATGGCGGTTATCATTTGTTTGGTCTTAATTCACATACACAAGGGTATTTGTGGGAAATGAATTAGCATGGCATATCTGGTTTTAGATTGAAGGCTAAGAAAGGCCACATATATGTAAATTTGGCCACTATAATCGTAAACATATTGGTTTTCTTGTTAATATTTTTCCTATTATCTGCTCTTCATTGCACCATTGCTCAAATATTCAATTCAGATATTGCACAATAAATATTATTGCGGAAACACTTTCAGAACATGAAATTTCAACACCCAAAAAGAGCGATCGTGCTCGTTCTTCCAATAGCATAAATATTCTGACATGTTCTTATGCTCAGGCGAAGCATAAACAGGGTCTTTTTCATTCATTAGTTTCAATAGTTTTAGTTTTTCCTTATTTTTTCCTTGAATATAAAATGTGATAAAGTACGCTGAAGCTCCTTCTTTACAGGAAGATGAGTGAAAAAGGCAATATCAATGCACAACATTGTACAAGTCGAGCGTTTCGAGGAGCAATTGGTGCTGACTATATGCACTATAAGGTTTTTCTTGTATTTATTTCCGTCATTAACTCATACCCTCGAATTCATCTCTAAGAACAAGAATGTAAAAATGGAAGAGTTTTGCCAGTATTGTATTTACCCCAAGCTCATTTATCTATGTATTTAGTCTGGTGTGTGCAGAAAGTTACATATTCATAGCTTCAACTGATAATTTCAAAGCAAAGGTAAACTCTGCTCTTTCTGGAAGTATTAAATTTGCAGTCAGGTTTTCGCTCTGAGTGACATACTTGCGCTTGGTCAGAAACGAGCGATTTTAAACTTTAAATTCGGCGATTGTCTCTGAAATAAACACTGCAAAGTTTATTTTTATAGCACCCCAAGGCATTTTTATAAGGGCGAAAATAATTTGACGAAACTTAAATCTAACCCGATGCGTTGCTTGTTTTTTCTTAACGACTTTTGGGGACGAAAGACATATGTTTTATTGATCGTTGTTAAGGAAATAATTTAAGGTAAGGTTTCTTGAGTTAAAAAAAAAACAACAGCATAAAATCTAAACGGAAAACTAAGAATTACTATAATTTCGTTTCTCTTCACTTGCTGATATAATATAATACTGCTTCTCCCACCTACCGCTTTCGTTTCTTTCTTTAAGGTAGGATATACAAGTTTTCGGCATTTGGAAGAAAATTGATCAAATCTGGTTTAGCTTTAAGGTGCAGAAGTTTGTTTTTTCCCTGCCAATGTAGGCCAATTGAAGTAGAGCTCCAATGCGCAAATGTTTAGAGCTCATCCTCTAATGTAGCCTGTGTCTCAGGGTTTTGCTCTTTTATTAATCTGTTCAGGTCATGTGTACTTTTTTTTATTTGCAAAAAAATAGTTAGTTGTTGATCTTAATACCACTGTTTATACTCTCTTGCAGTGCTGGCTATGGAAAGATAATTGAGAGGGAAGTGAGAATTCTAAACCCTTAAATTTATAAAATACAAAATTACAAGTCTCAAATGAAATACTTAAATATGGTCGTTAACGGTGAATAAATATTGCAAAATTCGTCGTATAAAGGATGTTTGTCATTAATGACAGATAGACAAGATTGTGATTCTACAAACGGTTCCTTTTAAAGTAACTGTCAACATATTTTCCTAAAACAGTTTTGAGATTATTACATCTTTATGATTGTGAATTTTTACCATCAATCTTCAGGTTAGATTTCAATTATGTAGTAACGCATATCCGGCGCATTAAGTCCTCCCAATATCAGCACTGGTCTTGCGTCATTGTTTTGAACTAAAATTATTGCTGTACGTGATATGTTTGCTTTTTTTATTTAGGATTAAAAATTTAAGCCATTTTATTCATAATATTTTCATAAAATATGAGCTAGTACAAATAAATAAAGGAGTAGTGCAATAGTTTTAGCTTTCAAATTATGTTAACACATATTGGATATATATCTAAAATATCTTATTCGGTGTTAATAGCCTTTTCGAAAACAAAAATAATGTATTTAATAAATATATGAATTAGCTGTAAGAAAACTAATATTAAAATTTGCATTGAACTATCTCATTTGAAGCACATTCCCGTTTGTAAAAGGCACAATATCCTTGTACTCCATCGTTCAGTGCTACTTAGTCTTCTTTACTGCATAACAATGTATTCCTACCAGCTGCTGAATCACTCTGTCAGATTTTGTAAGTAATTTGAAATCTGTAACCGTTTGTATTTTGACAGTGTATGTCCCACATCGCTTTTCGGAATCCTTTAAAACATGTAATCTTCATGAAAATCATAACAGATATGCACCATGAACTCCGGTTTTAACTACTTGTGGTCGAGCAAACATTGTTTTGGGAATCCGTTACTAAATCAGATAATTTAAGGCTTCATTTTGTTTTTGCGGTTCACCTCGCAAACACGTTTCCAAAACGCGAGGATCTCCAAGAGCGCTTGAAGTTAGTTCCAACGTATCAGTATTTGCTACAGCTAATGAATGAATAGGTATCTATGCTTCTAGGCTTCACCAATTCTCTGTGATAGGTTGTAGTCGCGTTAGGAATCAACGATCAGGAGGAAATATAGCATATGAGAAAATCCACTAGGAGGTCAAGACAATAATAAAGTCCATTGCAGCAACCGAACAAAGAAAGCAAAGCATGATCAAAACGAACAGTAAATATAGAAAGGGATGTGCACTCAAACCACACAATGGAAGAAAATATCATCTAGAAACAGAAAATTTGAGAGCTCATGTGAATACGATAACAGACTCTTTTCATTTTTTTACACTTTACTTGTAACAAATGAAGCATGACAAAAACGGGGAATGATATACCAGAAAGAGACTGAAACACGATAAATGAAAACGTTTTATACAAGCCAGAAAAGTTTAACGGAAAGATGAATGAATAATTTATGTGAAGGTCTTCCACGTGTCATAGGTACATACAATTTGGAAAATGTAAAGAGTCGTAGATTCTGAACACATAATTATTAAAACCTGGAAATTTTAACAGAAACATTTACTAGAAGGAGGGTTAGGGGACCCTTAGGAATTAACGTTAGTTAAACTATTCATACAAGTTAGCGCTTCTAAAAATTGCCAATAGATGTTATGACATTATTTTAGAGTGTTCATTTATTTGTTATGAGGTAATGATTTTAGAATGTTTCAAACGAAATATTAGTATTTTTAACAAATTACATTTTGACTTTGAGACATAGAAACACAATCAGTAATATTTCCACGTAGTACTTAGTTTCACAGGAACAAATATTTGACATGGTTGCGAATGGCTTGTCTCAGCAGTGCTAGTACCTGGTAATGTCTTCAGATCTCAAAAGTAATAGTGAACGTAAGTTCCAATAACTCGGCATGAAGGATTCCAATTTCTTGTTGAATAATTCCAACTATTCGTTACCTTGCTGTTTTCAATCAAAATGATTAATTAAAAATAGTAAAATGCATGTTCTGCATTTTATTTTTTACTGTAAAATTTATTTCGTTGAACACTAAAGGCTTACAGTAAGGAATGAATTAAAAAAATAAACTGGGATAGATCTGACCTTCGAGTTTTAAACGGCACTGGCTTAACAATTCAATCAACTGGTACGTTTACCCGAGTACGCGTTAAAGAACTTCTTACAAAATATTGCAGAAATTATTATTGTTATTGAGGAAGATGGTAATGCGGTGTATGCGTCAACAAACTTCGAATTTAGAATCTGGTAAAATTCAGTTATGTACGAAGCAATGGTCTATAATGTGTTCTGGATATGTATTTGCACTAGGCTTGAGCATATTTCAGCAAATATCTTCAGTTTTCAGAAATTTCTGGAGGGAACTGCACTGCAAAACACTTGGATTAAAAGTATATGTTACATGCTCATCCCGCGAATGAGCACACGCATAAACAGTACTGACAAAAAAAAGTGTAGCAGATATTTTGTACTTGTTCCTTGGGAAAATTATCACTGCTACGACTAATGAGAAGTATCACCTACTTTTACTGCTACATTTGTCTGAACTTCACAAAGAGTATAAACAACAGCAAACCGGTGAAAACAGAAGGTGCAAGCGTTACAATTTTTCTATTTTAAGGAGTAATTCTGGGACCCGGAAACGCCGCATCATGAGGCAGTGCTCCATTAATAATACGGACAAGCCACAACAAGCATGAGCCTTTTAGTGTTCTGGCTACGGCATCAGACAGCTAATCAGTTGACCCGAATTCGATTTTAAGCGTGGTGGTGTTTTATTTATTTTTTTGCATCAGTTAAATTACTGTCTTTCTTTTCAAATGCATACTCATTTTCAAATTATATAAAGTTCACTAACAATTGATTAGATTAACTAACCAAGTAACTCTATAGTTTATGGAACTCATTGGATTTTATCCTGGGCAATATCACGCAAGTTTTCAACACGAACGCCACTTCTCGAAGATCTCTTCAAATATGGTCCTCCCAATGACGTCTCGGTCTTCCCAATTGTCTCCTTACATACGGTCTGCCAACCAGGATAGAATATAATCTTCCTTTTCCCACTTCCAAGTTACATGGCCTGCCCACCTTAGTCGTCATGATTTCATTAGTTTTACAACATGCAGTGAATCGTACAGTCCGTGGAGTTCTTCTTTATGCAGTCTCCTCCACCCTACAGTCATCTCGGCACGTTTTCTCCCGTATATCTATCTCAATACCTTATTTTCAAACACACACAACTTATGCTCATCTGATGGGTCGTACTCTAATTTTCGCAACTGTAAAGTATTATCGGCAGAATAACCGTTCCGTATATTTTCAGTTTAAATTAACTTGGCATTAATCGCGATGTTTGAAGTTTTGGGACTGAATGCAAATATGCGTCACCCGATTCTAAGCGAATTTTTATTTCTTTAGTGACCTCATTTTTGCTTCTTACCTATACTCCCAAGGTTTTAAATTTGTTTACTTTCTCTATGACCTCATCACTAATTCTTATGTTTTTATTTCCTTCGTTAGTTGAACCATTCTTTTTTTTCTTCAGAATTCCAAATCGTATCAGGATACTATATAACTTTTCACCTTTGATAGGATCATATGTTTTCTTAAAATCAATGAATAGCTGGTGAACCGTCCCATTGTATTCCCATTTCTTCACTAAAATTTGTCTCAAGGCGAAAATCTGGTCCAACATGGATCCATTTCTTATAAATCCACATTGATGATCTCAAATTATTTCATCTACGTATACACATAGGCGTGTCAACAGAATATTGCTTAGTACCGTGTAAGAGGTTGGAAGTAACGAGATTCCGCGGTAATTATTGCAGTACGATTATCGCCTTTTTTTCTAAATCGGAACTATTATTGAGGTTTCAATTCTTTTGGGACCTCCTCCTTTCTCCATATAGCACTTATCAGTATATCAGTATATGTAGTTCCTTGGTTACTGCATTTCCTCCTGCTTTAATTAATTCGGCTGGAATATTGTCTGTTTCTGGTGATTTAAAACTTTTTAATTTCTTTACAGACATTTCGATCTCGATCTCGCTAGGTTCGAGAATCCACGGTTCTACAGTTTTGACTTCAAATTCCTCTCTTTGTTCTCCGTTGTGCACTTAAGAAGTTTGTCGAAATAACTTTTCCACACATCGGCAATTTTAGTCGGATCCGCTTGAATATCACCACGTTCAATTCTAATCATTTCTAATCCTTTCTAATGTTGCAAATTTTTCAACTTTTGGTGTATCTTGTGTCTTGTATTTTACATCTCTTCTTGCATCGAGAGCTTGGCGATATGCATTCGGGACAAATGTCATTGGATTTTGAGTACTTGTAAGATTCTTCAAGGTTGTTTACGTTAATTTTATCATGTGTCACAATATAGCAACTTTTAATAACTTTTCCATTTTCCCGCCGTCTGGTGTGGTCACACTGGTAGTCGTAGTAAACTTTTCTTTTGGCATATTGTTGGGTACACCAAGTTTATTTTATTTTGTTCATGTGTTTCTGATTTACTATTTTGTGTTTACCTACGCAATGTTATTCAGCAATTATCTTTATTCAGCTTAGACCCTTTTATCTGCCGAAGTTGGCGACAGTTTGAAGCATTTATTATGGTATTAGTCGACGGATTTTGCTTTGCAGTTATTTTCAAATTACAGTTTTTTTTTTTGTACAAATTGAAAACATAAGTTTATGTGACTTCCTGACGTGTACACTTCCCGTAGGTACCAGATTACCTGTGCATATTTCTTTTCAAATTCTGCTTTCTTTTAAAATCATTTATGGGTGTCCAACGTTAGTTCAAAAATCCTCTATATCTAGTGCTTGTCAGAAGTTGCAGAACCTTTACATACCTCGGTAGAATCTTGTTTATTATACAATTAAATTTGCCGGAAACGAACAGGCCCGACTTTGATTTTCAAATGGAAAACTCCATTTTTATTTCAGATTCTGTATCCACGTGAAAAATAGAGCTTGTTCTGCTCAAAGCTGTAGCACGTGAGCCTTGGCCCCTAAGCTTCGGAAATCAGATTAATTTTGAGAATTATCAAGCGTTGAAGAGCGACTAAATATATCGATTAAAATGGGTAATTTTTGGAACTTGAATGATACAAATTTGCAAGAAATGAATAGGGCTATCCGTCAGGCTAGCGAATCAAAATGTTTGCGGTCCTGTGTAAGCTTTAAGGATCGCAACTTGCATTTTCCACATTGTCAACCCGCATTTGTCTGTACAGTAGTATATATTGAGCAATTTTTTCTTTAGCATCGGAATCTGCAATGATAACAAGGGAATAACATTTAGAAAAGCAAATTTGGATTTTGTAGAGGTTCTCTATAGCCCTGTACCCAATACGTAGTATCTCACTTCATGACCTACGAATTTCATCGCAAGTAAATTTTGGAAACGTCCATTTAGAGTCCTTGCACTTTCCACTTTTAATCCGCATACTTTCACTTTCCACAATCTTCTAAAACCTACGGTTCTGGGCAGAATATATGTTGGGTATTTTTTATTTTTATTTTTTAGGAAAGCGTCTGTAGTGGTAAAACTTTTTTTAAAAAAGGTGCTGGTTAAAATTGGCAACAAAATAATTTGGGCCACATTGGACTCACACATAACACAATGTATTTTAATTATCCAGATGTCCGATATTTGTTTATTTATTGCAACGTTTTTCTCATTCAAGTGTTTAAAATAACGCATTCTAACAGAGTTATTTAACCATTCCGTAACTTTTGGCAGCATATATATATCTTGGACCAAAATTGGTTTTGTAAAACATCTTGGATATACTATGTAACGGTTTTACATATCAGTTAATCTACAACTATCGTCAAACTATGTGCTACCTCAAACATACTATTGTCATATTGTCAAATGCAAATCCATCAGACAATTAAGAGTACCTTGGCACACCTCTAATTTCTACCGAAACTTACAAAACTGTAATTCCTAAACCAAATAATTTCTGAGAACACCATATTCAGAGAAACAAAAATATTGAACCAGATAATATATTTGGATCGCAGAAGTCAATTAGTCTAATTGCATTTCCGAATACAAATGTTGGAGGTAATATTTTATATATATCCCCAGCTATATACGACACAAAGTGTTATATTTTTTTACAACCATACCTTGAACTTTAATGTAACAGTGTACAAAAAAATGACATTTAAGTCACACATTTCGAGTTATATGTAAAATATTACCTCCAACTCTTTTATATTCGAAAGTGTACTTAGACCCCTTGATTTATGAGATCCACATTATATCTCCAGTTAAATGTAATAAATGAACAGACCTACCTTCATCACTTTCATAACTAATTCCTGTAGTTTATCAAAAAATCCTTCCAAAAATGCTAACGCTTCCTGGAAATGTTAAAGTGAAATGTTAAAGTGATTTCACAAGGCAGAATGTGCAACATTGGAAATACTGTGATTAAGCCTGATATGATAATTTTCATATAATACTATGAAAAGTGAGATAACACGTCGAATAGGGAGCTATGGTAACCTTTTCTATATTTTTATTTTATCTTTAAGCGGCACTTAGGAATCGATGTGGGTAAAAGTTTATGATATTTTGAAATAAAAAAAAATGTATTATTTTCGTGCAAGTTAACACAAGAAAACAAAATTGCACGTTTCATAATAATACATCATTATTTATTTTTCCTATTTTGAGAGGCCCTAAAATGTAGGGAAAGTAATAACTTTTCGTAGCAGCAGAAGTAGCCACTCTTTTCATCTATGCATGTCACATTAATATAGAATATAATCGGAGTATCAGATACCCAAACACCTCTAAAAAAATCCGAAGTTTAAAAATTGAAATGAACACAATGAATTATGCTTAATTTCATTCATTTTAGAGATGAAGAATCGACTTCTCATGGATACTCTGATTACAGAAATGGAAAAGGAAATCAGTATCTTAGCAGGAAGTATTCAATAGGAACAGTTTATCCACGCACAAGTTTCTTATATCATGAATAATTGCAGGACATGAAACATTTCGTCTAGAAAAGAAAACGTTTCTTTATATTGGTAATATCAAACTTTGTGTGCCAAATTTGAAGACCGACAAGACATTCATGCTATTGGTAGCAGCAAAAATGGATTATCTGCTCTCTTTTGTGTAACATTTAGTCTCCAAGACAAATTGGCAGCATGGTCCACCCGTGAAATCCTACGTTTACAGCCGGGCCAATCTTTCTATGCCGAAAAGTGTTGTATTAACACGACCATTTTGTGCAGGGATCGTTTCTATTACTTTTACTAATACAATTAAAAACAATAATGGAATAATGTAATTTCTACAAAACAAAAATACTCAAAATGTTTTATTATTTTCCAGTTAGGCTAAAACAACCATATTACATGCATGGTTAATCATTATTAATTACAACCATTATTAACATTACGTTGAGGTAACAAGAAACAAGATACTTGAGATTTTCGCTCAACTAACAAGCGTTTATAACACTCAGCATTTAATGCAAAACGCATTGTTCTGAATCTACATACGCGTCCGGAACACCTGCCACATCCAAAAAAAAAACGAAAAATAAAACGTGGATTAACGTTATATATCCCTTAAAAAACAGTGAGACAAAAATAAATGGAATTTTGTGTTAATAACCCTTTCCGACAATTTAAGTAAATGGCTTGGGTATAGCAGAAGATGCTACATATTTTCAAAAAAAAAAAGAAATCACAAGAATCAACCCTAAAGTTATTAATATGTTCATAACCACTCAAATTGAAATTATAATTAAGTATTTCAGTAATGTGCTGGGAAAAACGCAAGAAGGAATATTGACTAAACGAAAAAAAATATATAGAAATGAGTTCAATCAAGAGATGGTGGTAGCCAATCGTCATCTTTGTAGTTAAAGTTCTGTACAATGATACTGCCTTCAAAGAGTCTGCTCCATTTGACAAAAATATAAATTATTGTTTTATTTTGTTAGCAAAACATCTTATCCAAAAAGTTGTAATGTTACACAAGGAGCTGTAACATGAAGAAACTTTGCTAATACCATAGAAGAGTAACTTATATATTGTAGGAAAAAGACAATTCTTAAAAAAATATTATACATATTTAGAATAAAGAACAATGTATGTTGTTCCGTTAAAACAGTGTTTATTGGAAACCACCAAAAGTTCTGGGCGTTCTGTAGGAAATAAGCTAACTGCGTATTCTGGTTTAAATACCGGAGTGACGTCAGATGTGGCCTAACATTTGTGACGGAAATTTCAGTCGTTGCCGTAACTGTAATATACATATCGTGTTATATATCTTGTCATAAACACGAGTTTACTGCCTTACTGCATTATTGTTGTCAGTTGTTATGTTGCAGTTATATCATTTTGTTTCAGCAATGACATATATTGATTACATCCTTGCTATATTTTATTATCGAGTAAATAAATAAATACCTATATCTCAAATTAATACATGATGAATATAAACTTACAATGTTCTGCTAGAACTTCAATATGCTACGAGAATATTATTGTTTAAATAAACAAATTATTCATTTTCAAGGTATAGTAAATTTAAGTATCTTTAGTAGTTTGATATTTTGAATTAGATTTACGTTTATGAGATCCTACGATCTACGGTTCGACTCGATATTAGTGAAATATATATTTCCAGAGAAGGGTCATTGTAATACATGTAAATGAATCATTATAATATACTTCACATATACGCTCAATTTAATTGGTTGTCGTTATTATACTTCCATTCCTGATGTATTAAATGTATATTATTACAAACGAATCATATATTCTTAAGCATGTAAATATACAAACATGATACGTACATCACTGGTTTGGGGTACATCTCTTAGTGTTATGTTGCTACTCCTTCTTGCAGCCTATAGATAAACATACAACATTACGTTTGTCATAAATCATAATGTTAATTCATTCAATTTGCGAAGAAAATCGTATTTCACAATTCAAGTTGATTGATGAACAAATTATTAAATCTTCACTTGCCAATGATTTTACAAGTTACCCTAAATACCACTGATATTCTGTTATGGATCCTCAATAGTAATCGGGACCTACAAAATGATTTTTTTGAATCCAGCTGTTCAAGAAAACTAATGAAGTACTTTTACTGGAAGTGTACAGATTTATCTTCTTTGAAAGGTAATGGGAATTCATCAGGCTATTCCCAGGCGATTCAGAATGCAATTAGCTATTTGTGAAAGAAATAGCTGTTAGTAAATGAAACAACTAAACTATATTCAAAATAAATGTAATTTCTCAAATGTATTTCATATTTTAATATCGTTTCACATATATATTTCCTTTAATAAATAATACGAAATATGGAATGGAGAACAAAAAATGCTAAATTATGATCAACTATTCATATTATTTTCCAATCTAGGCAACTTTCCTTATTTCCTAATAACATATCGTTTATTGACGAAGATGAAAATAAAACACAATTTTGATATTTTTTATTTGACCAGTTGAGTACAATAAAAATGATGAAAATACCGAATTGCATATTTCTCTATTGAGAAGAAGGAAGTTGTATTTGATTTTCTAAATTATTGGAAAATGATATATTAACATAAAATGTTACAGAAGTTGTATTGATTATACACGTTTAAAATGAATAAATGATGCCCGGGAAAGGAGAATCTGATAAACATATTTTATTTTTCAATAATTCACTTCTTGTTCGACTGATTTAGAGAAATAAAGATTATTAATAAAATAAAGAAATAAAATCGGCAGAATTGAAGAAAGATAAATATATTGTAAGTGCCTGTAGAACCACCGAATTAAGTGTTCTAGCATTATGGTGCCCTACGATTTAAAAATATCGATATATCATACGGACATTGTTTAAACGGATTCTTTCTGCGCTAAAGTCTAGCAAAATAAATAACTGAGCAATCAGCAAGTAGCCTATCCAATTATATTGCGCATTCACATGTGTTTTCATTAGGGAAATTCAGTCTACTTACAGTCTATTTTAAGAAAATAATCTACAATTTAATGCGTCAGAATAATAATCTTTGTATTTCATGTTGAATGTTCTCCTTCATTTCCAAAATCAATACATAATGATATTTGAGGCTGTCTAAGGACTTGCCTAAAAATGCCAGATTCTCTACGACTGCTGTGCATAATATCTCCAACAGTTAACCAGGTAACAGTACGAATATGTTACTGAATGCCAATAGTGAGTTAAGTATACAAATTAGTTTATTGATTTTTTTAAATATTGCCTGATGGTATATTTAAAGTATACTACATTCAGTGTATGTGTTCAAAGCACAATGTACATATGCGTTGCCTTTTCTTTTTCTAAAAAAAAAACACTACTCCAATTCCTGCAGCAATAGAAGTCCTACCTGATCCATAATTATTGGAACCAGATGTAGACCATATACACAGTTCTCATAGCATTTCCGGCGCATTTACTTAACACATCACGTCCTTCTTTTACATCAGACATCTTGCAACAATTAAAACCATACATTCGAATATGCACCGATATCAACAATCAAAGGTCCTGACTTTGCTTCTACGCAAACAAGATCAGGAAACGAAATTTTCCAAAATACACGAGAAACTGAATTTACAAGGTTTTAAGGAAGGTAAACAGATGGAAGTGTTGAAACACAAACATAATAAGCATTGCTGATTTGTATGTGCCTGCAGTTATGGAGAACTACTGTATGTCCACTACATTACACTTTACAATTTCAAAAACCATTAAACACACAAAAAAGAGCAGCCCCAGGAATCGGCACTTAGAGGCGATTTGAAGTTACTTGTATTTCCATAGTGTTGCATGACCACTAGGGTAAAGTAGGTAATTATTCTGTTTAAGCACGTAATGTTTCCTTATTGCGCAAACACGTTCAATACCTACATTCCAAGTTTAGAAATATGTAATAAAATTAAAACACAGAAAGAAGTGCTCAATTTGTAACTAGATTTTTTAAAATGTATTCTTGCTGCTAAAACATTTGATTATCGGCTGCATAATTGCCTTCTAATTTTAAACATAACACCTTCAACGTCATATTTTTCTTTACATTCATTGTTAGAGACAAACGTAATCGAAGTAGGAAGCTACTTCATCGTAAGATTTTAATCATTCGTACCGCAATGCTTTCCAATCATCACACTGAATCCATTTTTAATGAGGAAGTTCTCCATATCCGCCAGCGGATACGAAACACTATTACCCATTATTTTTGTCTTTGAACACCTTCATCTCCTTTCCTTGTTTAAAAATTCAAAATACAGTTCTTCTCTTAAGAAATATTGTTTCCGGATCTTGTTTGATTGGGGTCAAAGTAAGGGCATTTGATTGTTGAAACAGGTAGAATATTGAGTGTATGGTTGCAATGCTGTAAGATGCCTGAAGTGAACGGATAAAATGATATTCTCTGTAAAAACACTGAAAATGCTATGAGCACTTCTTATATGGTCTTCCTCTGGTTGAAAAAATAGGTACCAGGTAGAACTTTAACTGCTGCAGAAATTGACTATGTCAAAGACGTTGCAGGAATATACGTTTTCAGGAGAAAAACGGCAACGCATATGTGAATTGTGCTCTTAACACATACACTGGATGTAGTATATTTTACCTATAACATTATGCATCATTGGAGGGAAAATCCAATTTCAGTAAAGGCATTTGTATGCTTATTTGTATACTTCAGTGCTGTCTTTCGGTTACATATTCGTACTGTTACGAGTTCAAATTTTATAGTAAATATTCACATCAGCCATAGGGAATGTAGCTAATACTTGAAGTAAATCTTTAGACAGTCTCAACTATTACTTGATTTTTTTTTTAAATTTGGAAATGAAGGCGAACATGTAACAGCAAATAAAATCTTTTATATTTTGACGCATTAAATTGTTGATTATTTTCTAAAATTACCCGGTAGTAGACAGAATTTGTCTAATGAACGCGTAGGTAAATCCACAATGCCGTTGAGTAGACTAGTTGCTAAATTCACAAGCTAATTATATTGCTAGACGTTAGTACAGTAAGAGTAGGTTTAAACGATGTCTGTGTAACTTAACGATATTGTCAAATCCTTGGACATACCCCTGATTAGGTAGTTATTGCGAAGCTTTCTCTTGCATTCTGGTGATATAATTTATTTATTTTATTCATGGTCTATTTTTTTCTAAATCAGTCGAACAAGAAATGTGCAAACGACTAGCTCAACTGGATGCCAATTTACTTAGTCCTATTCACTTTACACGGCTACGGCCATTTTTTCTTCAGGACCTCCGTGAATGTTATTAGAAGTACAGCAGTTTTTGTGCTTGCATTATAATTAGGTCATACACCTTTGTCAGTCAAATATAAAAATGGTACTCTTATACGCGAATGGTATATTTGGAGGAAAAGTGCACTTTAATCTTTGCTATAACTCTGCTTTTCTCTTTTAGCAAATTGCATAAAATACAAATGGAGTCTCATACAACGACAAAACAGAAGAACGGAATAACGTTATTTCTCCTTCACATGCTTCCCGTTTGACGCCTTACTGTAAGTGGATCAAGGGTATTTGCATTATATACATTATTCAATTTGCCCAGGTTATTATCATTGTACGAGCTTACTTAACAATCTTCGCATACACATACCATAGTACATATCGTTTGACGGTCTGGTTATAATGTATTGAATGAACATAAATTGTTTAAGACATAAACTAATTCGATTACACATTCAGAAAGAACAGAATTCTTTTTGCTACAAGGTAAAATCACAGACGAAACAAAGAGAAATGTCAAATACCAAACAAAAATATAAAACACTCATTTAAGTTTATAAAATTCGAGCTACAATTTTCTAGGATTGTTTAAGCGATTTTTATTACCGAAATAACATAATTTTGAAGTTGGTAATGGATTTAATGTTATACTTACATCTATATACGGAGCAAAACGTCTTGCATATAGTGAATCACCCTGAAAGAGTAGTTAAGAAGCGAAACGTATAATCGTGGCGATGTTTCATAGTTTATATGAGTAACAAATATTACATAATCTTTAGTATATAATAGCAATAATGAAAGCAAATCCTGAAGAACAGTGATAGAAAATCAAGTCAGAATCAATATGCATTCCTAGAGTAACTTCCCGAGCACAGCTGTGTACTTTAGTATGGAACTCGTTACAATAAAATCACTTGATTTTTTCTGTCACAAGTGCAAAATTGTTTGTTAGCGAAGTGGCATCGTAAACCTACATGACCCAAATCAAAGCCATAACGGTACATTCGCACTCCTTAATTTTCATACCTCAACATACAATTTTAAGGGATGTTTAAAGAAAACAACTTCGAATCTTTATATTTTTAACAACTATTTTTATCAAATTGTAAATAAATATTTGGGAAATATTAAATGATTAAAGAATGTGGGGAGCAACAATTGAAGAGTGTGCAATCAATGTGCATCAAGGTAAGTTTTAGGCAAGGGAAATGTAAAGGCTTGAACAGCGTATGAAGATTATACAACTGTTTTCTTAGTTTAATAGTGACATAGAAAATTTATGATTACTGCATTAACATCAACCCAAGAAATATAAAGAAATAATTTTCGAAATAAGCATGAAATTGGAGTGATTTTTTATAGGTTTCCATATTATCTCCAACTATTAGTCAAAATAGAAGACAGTAATTTAAATCTAGATTCTCTTAATAAATATAATTTTACATTTTCTTAGCTTCAATATTATATTAATGTACCTGTACATCAGAGGGGGCTTGTTTTCCTTTAGTGTTATGGTATGTTTTACACAAACACTTTTCATACCTCACCTTCCATCGTCTTATATCTATAGTAAATGTAACCAGAAAAAAGCAATGCAAAATAAATTGATAATGCATAACAAATTTGCAGTGTATAGTTGAAAATCGTGCTATTATCTGACGTTTCCGAGTAATGAAATATATACCAGATAGATCCACTAGGATTTTTCTGGATTTTATATACTTTATTCGGCATGAGATATACGTATAAAAACGTAGTAACGTAGTCGGAAATAACATTTAAATTTTGACGCAATGTTTATTATCAAACAAAATCGTCATAATAAAACTTATAACCAGCTACATTGAAGTATTTAGCAAGAATCTGTTACGATGTATTTTTCCGAATTAGCTTGAGTGAACATTAAAATGTAAGGATTATGGATTGGGTCTGAGGAGTTACGTGCGACTCATTTCCATAGACAACCACTCTATCTAAGGTATAAATAATAATCCAGTTAGATACACCTATTCCAGTGAGTCTGATGTTGAGAGTAACTCAGATATATTAGAGCTTAACATACGAAGCATAGCATACTACTGAAGTACCTTACGCTCCATCGGTAGCTGATTGCTAAATTATATTGACCAATCACTGACAAATACGTTAACACTTCTTTTACAGGAACAATCTGGGTACCAGAGTTCGCAGCGATCTCATTCTTCAGAGTTGTGACAGATATAAGTGATGACTATCCGATCTATAATTATAAGTTAATAAACCTAAGCTCATCCTAAATATTTTTCTTAGTATAGATATGTAATTTTGATCGATTTCTACCGCAAATATTTACTCAGGAGTGCATTACGTAATATTACGGAGTAAGTAACCGTATGCAATATTAAGATTATAAATAAATTAACAGCTCACAGTCATACGCGAATAACAAATGTCATAGTACAAACTTGGGCTATTTTATATATGTTAAAATATAGCATAACACTAAATAGATTTAACTATATTAAAATAAATTATGCCTAGTCGTCTGCATTAGATCTTTATATTTAATTTAAGACTGCTGCTACAGCGAATGTGTTTATGGAATAGACATATTTAATCAATAAGTTGAAGTTGATTCAGTTACTGCACATTCGTCTGTTAGCATTATCACGAGAATGCTATTATATAGCCACGACACCATGTTTTTGTCAATACGCTTCTGTTTGGTTATTGCACACGATGAGGATCTTCTAATATTATGTTATGATATAGGCTTTATAATTATGTTTAAGAAATTCCTACCCAATATTTTTGGTTAAAACAGAAATACCAACTAAATATAATTATTTTTTTGTCACCAAAGATTTAGAATGAACAGTGGGTCGCATTATCATGGAAAAGAGAAAAATGCAGTAGTCTCCACAAAGTCTTAAAGAAGCTTTACGAATATTATATAGTGAAACCAAAATGTGGTATTTTGTTCGTAAACAATTATCTCTTTAACACTCATCAGTTGTACTCGTACGTAAACTGAACGTTATATGGGAGTGGGGTGTACTTGGGGTGTTTGTGAGTGCTTAACGATTGAGGTTGTTTTACGATTTAGTGAAGAACACACATTAAGTCTCTACCTTGTCTATTTTACATTACGTGGTGATGATTCTAGGCCATATTGTGTACTTACTCACGGATCATTTCTAGATGTTATTCAATAGGAAAGGAATTGCCACAATTAGTTTCGCAATACGTGTCTCGCCCAGTTTTTATACATTACCTTAAAGTTGAATACAGTTTGACTAAGTATATAAGAATTATATCGTTTTTTTACGGATATAGATTTATAGCTTAGTATTTTCGAAGTTTTATCTGTTCTTACATGAGCGTGTAATATTAAAAGTGTGAATTTTTCAGGTCTGAGACGTGTTTTGAAGGCTTCATCGTTTGAGAGCAAAGTTCTAGATAAAGATACTACAAGAAGTTATATATGTATTATACGTTTTTAAGAGTATTATGTTTAGCTTTTACCGTAGCAATAATTGCATTAGTCTCTTTTTACCAGGATCATTTCTAACATTTACTCAAAACAATACTTTTATTCGATAAGTTACATGTCTAAGGTTGAGAATGGAATAAATACATTTTAAGATGAACATTGAATAATCGGATCCGGTAGTAGAAAGTTGTTAAGCTTTTTCGAAAAATTGCTTAGAAGCTACAAATTATTTAAAACAACGAGCTTGATAATTAGTATCCCTTACATTCGTTACATATTCTCATGCAACATGTAAAAATATAACTTTATATTCCTAAATTTTAGGGAAAAAATGTTTAATGTCAAAAAACACCTTCATTCAAAATGCTGCAATCAGTTCTTGAATATCCACATACATATTTCTTTCATTCTGCTTAAATAAATTAATATATTTCGCATAAATAAAATATACTAATAGAAACTTCTATATTTATTACTATTGAATAGTGTTTTTCATACACAGGTGACTAAGACAAAATCTCATACGTAATTCAGTAATATTTTATGTGCTAGTCTGGTTTATTTTGGGGCAATTATGGCTGTTTTAATATACTAAGGTATATTATAATCTATAAAAATATGCACAATTGGATGGAATCAGTCTAATGTTTACTCATTTCCGACTAAACCTTGCTCACAGCAGCCTATTGAAAACTTCAAAAATACTCAGAGAATGTAGCCAAAGAGTTGCTATTCATTTGTAGAATCCTTTGCAAGGTTTTGAAATCACGCTCCCTCCTTGACTCACAACGTCTGCTTCAAAGTAATTTAAAATGTAATTTATCAAACTAATCTACAGTCTCACGTTCAAAATTTTACAATACTCTTGTACTTTCAAACACATAAAATGCGTTTTCCAATGTTAGTTTGAGCCACTTGGACCCTACTTTATCCTTACCTATCATACTTAATGATGGTTTGCATACATTTTAACTAATAAATATTATGTAATTACATTAATTTTATCCTGGTTTATACCGAGCATTCTTCACAAAAATGGTTAGTAGTGTATTAGTATTTACGTTCTGTTCATTTTGTCAATAATCCTACTACAATCTTTATATAATAAATCAATGAAGCGAATTCGATAAAATGTTCAAAGCCACCTTTAAAAGATCTTATCCATTTATTTATTGATCGAGTTATTGCAATATATGAACTTCTTAACTGAAGAGATCGGTATGTGAACAAATATATTTAATAATGCCTAGATTCAATTTACTGCCAACAACATATATGTTGTCAGTTTTCTTGACCTATTCAGATATTCCACATCCGTATGCAAAGTATAATTTTACAATGAAGTTTCGATTGATACTGAATGGAAAATACACAATTGAATGCAATATAATTGTTCCATAGCCTCTCAAGAAATCAGCGAAAACCTTCTACAAATTTATAAGGAACAAATTTCTGCAGTTTGTACGGATATAGATCTAAACTATTGTTGTTGAGATTATTTCAACATATATAATTTTGATATTTAAGCAATGTCTGATAATTATCAGAATTTTACTATAGCTTTAAATTTGAAAAACACATAATTTATTGTATTGTTAAGTCATCTTACACTAATAACAAATGTACATGTAAAGTTCACTTTTAATATTTCTAGACTATATTTAACAGCTGAAGTTTTATGACCTTAACAGATAGTGCTATTTAGCATTCCACAACTGTCAACAAATTACTTATAATGCACTGAACTAGTTATATTTGCAGTTTGCATGCATACTTGAATTTTAAATTTTCGTTCTTAACCCTCCTTTCTATATTTATTTTAGTTAAAAACATACGCTATTTATATTTGTTTCCAAAACACAATTAGATAAAATACTACGGTTTATTGGAAATACAATTTTGTTATACTGTTATGTAGACAAAATATTTTTTTTTGTAAACTTCATATTATTGACCGGAATCGCCATATTGCATGCATTTTAATAAGGGTGTATATTAGTAGTATCATGTGTCTTTTCAGTCGTTCCGTAAATTGTTCTTGAAAGATGCATAGTGTTGCGCAATTACAATCGTTAATTTATTCTGGAATGTGTAGTGTACACAAAATTTCCTTTTATATGCATCCATCATGGATCTATTTTAAGCCCTTAACTAACACGTATTTTGAATATACCTGCGGAGCCATATACTACATAATCAGACTAACTACTATTTGTGAGTAGCACAATTACTAAACGTCGTGTGTCCATGACGATTATATTCAGAAAAAAAGGAAAGAAAACAAATAATCCAACACTTTTCTCTTTAGAATTAGTTATATGCTTAGTATTTAAAGGCTAAATAATGTTAATACTACCACAGATTAATACTGCATCTTAACATTGATTTTTTTTATTTAGAATATAACGTTTTGCAGTTCCATTACTCATGTATAGGTTTAATGAAGTCTACCATGTTCTTATTTACCTCGGAAATTCGATGTCCTGGCACACCACCCTGAAAGAGTAAAACATATATTTTTTATGCCGCTGACACTTAAGCTTCAACGTATAATGTACAAAACAATCACAATACAATTCAAAAGTATATACTCGTTAAAGAAAAGAAGATATACTGGCGTCTTAAACCTGAAATGAGAAGAAGAAAAATAACTACATTATAAAAGAGAATAAATGTGTTCTTGCATAAGTGCTGTATTCAAGGTTAAACTGTCACACTCAACTGTGGCAAACTCAAATATACACGTGTAACTTTTGTATTTATCTAGAATTGTGATTATTCTGTCTTTGAAAAAAAAAAAGATGTTTGCTTAGTAATCCTTTGATTTTCGAGCTCACTCCCGTCCTAATTTTTGTGATATATACATCGAAGCTTGGAAGTTAGTATACTACCGTTTATACCCTATGTATGCATAAAACAATTCAGCATCGTACGGTTTATTGCTACTTTACTGAATGTGTTACAAGTAGAATAAACTGGTTGTTTTTTAATTAAAGAAAACGAATCTTTGCATTTAGGAAATCAAATAGTTTTGCTACAATTTGCATTAAGCGACAATTTAGAATCTGGTAGTTTGGTATGGGATGACGATTCTGCGAGCGATCTCGATTGCGCCGAAGAACATTGAACTAATTGTGATGATAATAGTGTTTGTGACGATAATGTTTTATATGTTGTAACATAACAAACAATGAATGTGTCTTACGAGGGAAAGGGATACCAATGGAATTCTTTGTCACCATGAGCAAAATAAAAACTCCCAGACTTAAACCTGGCAAGGGGGTTTGAGTTGATGAGGGTCTTACCAGATATGTAAATAGTCTTTAGGATTTGTGTCATAATTTTGACAATAAATATTCTCAAAGTTGAACATCTTAAGAGAAGAATCACCATAGAGATTAGATGAAAAATTAAGATTTCAAGAAAATCATACAACCATTATAACACAGCACAATGCAACTACAAGAAAATATGTTTTGAATTCCTTTTCTTATTTTTGGAGATGTGGTAACAACGGAAAGGGTTAAATATTGTAAAGATATTTAACAAGCTTATTGGAAGAGTGATGTTACTCATAAAAAGAAAGATGAAATTTTGAATTATTTCATCAAGTAATTGTTATCTTTACCTGATTATAATTTATGCCCTAGAGATATGCCAGATTATCATACGCGAGGGACAGTTGCTATTTTAATAGATTTTGTTTTCACAGCGTAAGACGAAACAAATCATTTCGACATCTTTGTATTTTTAACACAAAATTCTTCTCGACATCTGATAACCGCTTTTTAATTTTACAATATTTGAAGATTGATTATAATTAATATTTTCTTGATAAGTTTTAATTAATTATGTAAAATGTATATGATAATGAATAAGCTGATTATATTTGTCCATTATAAAGCATTTGAAACTAATATTCTTGACTGAATGCAGACGAAACCTTAGAAGCGACCACATCGTTATGAAATAAAATAATTAATAAATAGCCTTAGGGTTATTAATTAACTTGTTGCGTGTGTCACACCCCAGTGCATACTCTCTGTGAGTTACTTGGAAATATGACCTAAAAGGTAACTCAACAAATTCAAAAACAAAGGATTTATATTTTTTTTGCACTACTCTGCCATGGTGTGACAATGTTCTAACTCGAAAATTGTCAAAATCGAAATGCCAAAACAAGTAGGCTTCTAAAAGATAACTCCTGCAGTGAAGAACATTTAATATTATCTCATAATATTTTTCATTGTCCGGGACTATATTCAAATGCGTTCAAGGCTATTTCAGAAGAAAATTAGACTCCTAAATTTGCCATTATCATCATCTAAATATTCGTACTTTTGCAGCTAGAAACCTTTGAAATCAAGGCCGCTTCAAATTTAACACACAGCAAAAGTCTAAACAAGGACGATAAAAATAAATTCACTAGCACCTAATTCACAATAAACTCCCAATAACCCATACTTTAACTTCAGAAAACTCCTGAAGCAATTAAAAACTGATTGTTTTATCCAGAGGATGCACCTCGGGTAATAATAAATGAACGAAATTTACAAGAAAAGCAACTACTATTCAAAAGTACAAACACACATTAATTATAGAAATATTAATTAAATTGTTTTAACCATACAGTATACAGGATTAGTTTCCGTGAATAAATTACTAAATAAACCACTCAAACAAGTAATGGTAATGGAAATAAAGAAATGCAAATTAACACAAATACTAGCCTGCATGCGCTGTTATTGGTAAGTCAAATGGAAAATTGAAAACAGTGTAGGAATAAACATTTAAAAAAAATGCTTAGAACACCTTAATAAAATGTTAACATTATTGTATATTGCTAATACATACATCGAAAGACTACGAAAGCAGAATTACATTAAAAACTAGTTTATCCGGAACTTTTGTCCTCCCCAAAAAAAGTACGTTTCATTCGTTACCTTCAACATACGACGCACATCGTCTACAGGTAGTCGTTTGGACTACTATATTTAGCTTCAATGTATTGACATATTTTCCCTATTGTATAATAAACGCTTTTTGTATGTATGTATAACATTAAAGCATAGTAAATCTGTATAACCCAAATTGTCGATTATCCGGAACGAGTTCAGCCCATAAAGTCCGAATAAACGAAGCTTAAGTGTATATTACAAGCACGTTCTCCTAATATTCACTAACAACATTATAAAGCTAAACATGTGATGGGCTTGAGTCCTGAAATGCGCCTGGGAGATGTAGAGATAGCGCTTTGCATTGACTAACGATACAAAGAGAAGATTTGAGTACCTTGTTTACCCGCCGTTTGCTCCCAACGTGACAAAGAATTGCGAAGACTTTTGGTACTAAATTTTATAAGAGTGTGATGCATCTAAGAGCGGCAAGGATGCACTGCGACAAAGTCTCCAGTTTACTGGCCGGCATTTGAAGTTGGGTAGCCCGACTTATGGTCAGATGTGATACTACGTGAGGCACGGCGGCTTCTAATTACTAAACAAATACAAAATATCTTTAAATGTATTTTGAATAAATAATGAATTAAAATCATATTAGTTATTATTATAATATTAAAAAGACCTTCATGCAATCAGATATCAAAAGAACCAACAATCCGTTACCCCAAAAGCAATTGTATTCAACCTACGTTATGCGAAACTGATGTAACAGTACTCGAGAAACTAATTAGTCAATTACATATTTAATACTCAATTTGTTGAATTTGACACACCAAAATTGAGATTAATGTTTAGATATTCTTTCTGCTAGAACATCTTGGAAATCAAATACATTTTATAACTTAGTGGCATCTTTCAGTGTCTGAACATAATTGAAATTCCTAATACTATATAATTAAAATTCCATTAATTCAGAGATGTACAATGTTGAACAATATAGTTGATGACTTGTGTTAATCTAATCTTAGAGTATATTTGACCGGTTACACATTAGTGTTGACTAAATGTTCGAATTAAGATAACATTAATTAATTATTTATTTACTTGAGTGACTATAGTTAATCTGTATCATATTTTTGAATAATATTCACAGATTATCTAAGTGCTTTATATTCCCAACACAAACAATGAGATACTGTTAATAATTTCCATATCATGGATACAATAATATACAATAATTATTCTATACAATAATATTTCGCTACTGCAAGTAGTTTACAAAAACATATGGAAATACCATATATGCGGATAATCACACTTAAAAGATTCCCGCATTTCCTCATTCATGTGATCAATCCATTTAATACACCTATTGAACAATAGTAATTCATTAATTATAAGAACAAGTTCGTTTAATAGGTGAATTATATTACCAATATTCGACTAACTGGATTTTTTTAAAATAGCTACCATTGTATAATTGTCACAATGCTAGGTCACTCAAATCCTCCACATTATACCGTACCTTCGTTAAAGTACGTTCCATTCACAATTAAAGTTAGCATACTATCGTGAACTATTTTCGTCCAAAGCATTTCAGAAATATTAAATCATACAAATTAAAATGAACAATAAATGAAATTATCGCGAAGGAGGTAGCTAAATGTTGGATTTACTGAGATCAATGTTGGGACTCATCAGAATTATTCTCATTCTTCAAATGGAAATTCGCAAACTTTTATTTAATTGAGTTACTGATCAAATAGTAATATTAGTTTTCTATGTTGCGATATTGTTGCTAACATATCAATGATTTCAATATTAAAGCATAGAATAAGCTTTCATGAATATTGAAGGTTTAATTGTTAATAAGTAATTGTAAGATTTTAATTTTATATGCTTCTTGTTATATGTATAATCAACTTACCATATTGTTATAATTATTACTTAAGAACAATATTCACATTCGTTATTTATTATTTTTTAAAGAGAGACACTGGCAGCAGATAATATTAGGCTATTAAAGGCACGATTCTTCGGCAATGGGCGCATTCAACCTACAAAGGGTTGTCAACCGTCCACTTTTGAACCGGATAGTTTGGTTCTTAGAGCAATCGCCCGGTGTCCAGTTACAGGTTCAAACCGGACGCCTCATGTCCGCTTTAGAGATATGCTTCATAAAATGGACTTAAAGTGAAGTACAAATATAAAGCTTTACTGTTTAAGTGAAGGCTTAGAATTTAGAACTTAGTAGAACCATAACAAGAATTGTAGCTGATTCTGGCCCTGGTGAAATAATCCTTACTTCTAAATGCTATGTTGTAATTTTTGCTGCAATAGAATACTTTGTAAAGGTAACTTACATTAAAACAATTTTCGTCCGAAAATATTCTAGGGTCTACTTTCACTTTCCTCCCATCACTAATTACCTTTGTTTCTCATTTTTACAAGTTCCCTGTATTTACCATAAGAGTGAACATTAATTGAGTGTATATCTTTGTTTTAAATTATTAGCCATAATTTAATTTACGTAAGTTTATCAAATGGATGGACAACAGCAGGATTAAAATGCAAATTATTAACATGAAAATAGTAATTTCAAGTCAATATATATTTATTTCCTAACATTTTACTGTCAGCTATCTTCGTTATACACCAACATATTTTCTATGGTAATATCCTCACCATAGAGTCCTCACACATTACTTTATGAGGATACTGATGTATACGATGGCATAACACGTTTCATTGAATTTCGAGCGCACATAACAAATTGCTAGTAAAGAAAGAACTAACATAAGGCATATATAAGTTAACCCAACTTGTGATATATTTATCACTAATTAATGAAAACTTTGCCTTTTTTTCCCTTCCCGCAGTGGCACTGCCTTCTATTAACTATCTGCTGAACACTGTCCAAAAGTTTGAACGACGATACGCTCTCGTGAATAAAATGCTCTATCCAATGTCCTCTATCTAAAAACTATGTTTTATGCCTGCCGCCATTTAAAATTTAATGAATATATGAAGCCAGAGCGTGGAAAGGACACTTAATCTCATTTGATCACTTACAGTCTAAACCACTACGAGCAAAATTGTCGGTTCTTACTCAGTGGTTTATGGTTGATATCACTGTGCAGCTCATTATTTATATGTGTGTTAATTATTGCAAGAAAAAGGAACGCATTTGATGAAAAAGAGTATAAAACTGAGCTTCAACTAAAAATTTCGTTAATAATGGATACATAGAACTTTAAATGAGGAATACAGGGGAAAACATGCAAAGTCCCATTTTGAAAGTTGTGAGGAAGCACTCAATATTAAGGTATAATCACTTGAATTTATTATTGGCGTTTAGCCACTTTGGTGTAGCTTGCCTGATAATGTGCTATAAGATTAAAAATTAATTGAAACTTAAGTGTTTACACCTTAAAATGTATGTTTTCTCACAACTATCAAAATTTGACTTTGATTGTGTTTCTTGTTCTCTTCAAATATTTGCTCTGGTATCTATCTTTCGACATTTAGCAGTCACTCCACTATCGTAACATAGAGTTCGAGGTTTTTAACATGACGAAAGTGAGAAAAAAGGATGTAAGAAACAAATACTTAAGTTTAAACTATTGCATTGAAGTTACTGTTTCGTTTCGTAGAAGTAAAACAAACATGCTTCTCGGTAGGGATTTGGATCACCCTTTGGGGAAAGAAAAAAAATATTACAAAATATACGCGTTAACGATTTACCCCACATCATTGCATAATGATGTCACTTTTGGAATACGTAACATGCCTCAAATAATTGGTGAAAGAAAGTTGAAGCATTAAGTTAAGAAAAAAATGTCTGATTAAAATAGCATGGTGTTAGAGAGGTTTTAGAGTATTTTGATTAATGTGTAGTTATCTTTAGTGGTTGGAATAAATATTTTTTTTAAACATATTATTTTTACTTTATGAGAAGGTAAAAAATTAACATTCATGTTTCCAGTGAGCAAAGAGCATCAAATAATAACTAAGTGTTATTAATTTAGTACCTGTTATAATTTAGTACTTTCTCCTACTACTGTATTTATTATTTCAATTAAACATTCGCTATTCTTGATGTCTAAGGGTCCATATCGTGCTAGACGTTTTCAGTGAGTCAGTACAATGTAATGCCTTGGACCCACAACATTGAATTTTCATCAATGAACTCAAGATCAAGGTAAAATTAACAAACAAAAAGAAACTCTTCGAGGATCTCCTTAAACATACCTTCGGACACGTGCCTTAAACATATATGAAGTTTGTAAGACAAAATCTCTGACTGGAAAGTTATTCAAGCTTTCATAAAAAAATGGAAGGAATGAAGTTTTAGTCTACCTAGGTTATAAATTTTCATTTTACCAAAAATTAAAGAGGTTTACGTCCAAATGGGATGAAACACATAGGAAGGAATAAGTGAATGTTTCAAATATATAATGAGTAGTTATAGTGATTCGTATATGAAACAAAGAATCGTATTTATTTTCTCGTTATTATTCACTAGCAAATGTTTCGAGAAATTTATACGAAAATTACTTACTGAACGTTGCCCAAGAGGCACGCCTGGTTCCTGTAAAATTAATCATAATGTAATTTCAGTAAACACTTAAACATTAACATTATGTGCTTATTCGGTTATTCTCATTCCATGCGTACATATGACTGAACGTACGTAACTCTTTGGAAATGCTGTTTTTAAGCTTTCAAATAAGTTCTATCTTAAATAGTTTAAAGAAAATTGATTATATGTTTCAACTGTTGTGATAGTATGCATACAATATATTGTATTCATTTATTTATATTGTTTCACAATTTATAAAACTATAATCTTTATTTTAGGAAATTCAAAAGAAGTACGCTAAATATGTATTTGTAAAGATATCATCTAATAACACTAGTCGACAAAAAGAAACTTTTTCTCTGGCACACGGGAGAAAGTACCTGATTCTAATAGAACTTTTCACGTAAAATTCAAATATGTAATCATTTTTTCTCCATCACCCACTATGTTCTCGTGACACCCACGTGACCTTGAAAAATGGGTTATTTTCAGAAATTTGTTATTTACGTGCAGATAATCACATGTAACTTCCACGGTAATTACAATATAAGCACGGTTTATACCTCACTGGATTCGCAATGAAACACACTTTACAATGATGTATACACCGTGTCGCCACTTTTTATATGAGGGAATTTCTAGAGGGATTTTATGTTAAATTCCCTCCAAAAAGTAGTTTATAAGAATGTTTTTGTCTCATGCCACTATTCATATAGTGATACAGAAACTGGAATTGCACCAAAACATAGATTTATGTCTACTCAATAAATCATGTTAATTTCATGTGAATCGCTTTATTCTATCTAGAGATATAAATAGTTGTTTCTATTGTTAAACTAAACCAAACAAAGCTTGCCACATGTGCCAAAGAAGTGTTAAGGGTTAACAAAGGTTCTCCTTGGTGGGATGTCCTTATGGAAACGTTCCCCACTTTCATCACTAACGGCACCGAGATTTCCAGGAAGAAATCCAGCTGGGAGCCTAGGAAATGGACATGTTGCAACCCATTTCTTTGAACGATTGCAGGAAATCACACAATTTGACGGCAGTTTCGGGCTTTATGGTTTCGTAAAAAATTCTCTGTTAAACTTTTGAATGAACACCAAGCTGCTTTTTCAACCGGAGTTAAGAGATCCTCATTTTTTTGTCACGAATAAATCTTATTTGGGGGCCTACAAAAATCCCTTCCTTGATTTTAGCGTCACTAACCCGAGGAAATTTTTCCTTCAGATAACAAAATCCTGCATTACGTTTGTCCATTGCCTTAACAAATTTTTTGAAAAGCCCCAATTTTATATGAAGAGGAGGTAGAATTATCTTACCAGGGCTCACCAGTGAGGGATAAACAACATTATTCTGTCCAGGACTTAATACAGCTTTAGCCATTCCCTTTTGTTATAATGTTCGGCTTTGTTCCTGCTGTTCCATTCGCACAGGAAACAACAATATTTCGTATAACCAAGCTGCAAACCCATTAATAAAGAAATGACTTTTAAATCACAGCAAACGGTCCACTTGTATTTCTCATACTGAATTTTTTCTAACAATATTTTGATGTTTTCATAGGTTTCCTTCATGTTAGTTGCATAAGCCAAAGGCACTGAAGGAAATTCGTTGTCATTGTGCAAAAAGACTGCATTCAAACTAGTTTCTGAAAAGTCAATAAACAATCTCAGCTCTGTACTTACATGTTCATGTCCGAGTGTACCCATGACAGCACAAACATTGTTACAATAAACTAAATCATTTTCTTTAGAATAGTAGTTCTGAAACTCTGCATGACGGTTTCGAAAAACACT
>JAGDQP010002309.1:0-19250 GCA_022664845.1 Lepisma saccharinum | reverse complement strand
TGCATAAGCCAAAGGCACTGAAGGAAATTCGTTGTCATTGTGCAAAAAGACTGCATTCAAACTAGTTTCTGAAAAGTCAATAAACAATCTCAGCTCTGTACTTACATGTTCATGTCCGAGTGTACCCATGACAGCACAAACATTGTTACAATAAACTAAATCATTTTCTTTAGAATAGTAGTTCTGAAACTCTGCATGACGGTTTCGAAAAACACAGACTTTAGTGTCACGATGGAGCAGATTCCAGCCTTTAAGTCTAGAAGCAGGAAGTTCTGCCTGTATTTTGAAGAGTTTTTAATCCCGAACAAGGTCATTTAGTTCACCCTGAGTTATCAGATGGAGTTCGAATGTAGATGTTCTTCCTACATATGCAGGATCATCTTCCTTTTCATGTTGTACTTCAGCAGTTGCCTCAAGTACGTAATCTTCATCTACAGTAAGATGAGCTGGAGGTTGTGGTACTGATGATTCTGCATTGTGTGGAACTGGTCTAATAGCTGATGGCAAATTAGGGTACTGCACTGTGTGCTTATATTTGCTGGTTATTCCTTTTATCTGTATCATACAAAAGTAGCAGTCCGAAAAATGATCTTTTGGTTCCCTCCAGATCATGGGTACGCCGAAGTTCATGTTCCGTTGACCATTTGCCCACCCAGTCAGACGTTTCAAGCAAGTACAACAAATATAGTGAGGAGCCCAGTCCTTATCTTGGTCTCCTACGCTGCAACCAAAATATAACTGATAACACTTCCTCACAAGTGGAGTGAAACATCGACGTTGCCATTTAAATGTCAGCTCCCCACATACATAACAGAAATTGTCCGGGTGATTTACACACTTCCTCGGCATCTTGTATCCTGTACGGTATTTCACACAAACACACACGAACCTACACTTCATAATTCACAAAGCAGCACAGAACGCAATCTAACTCAGTGCATCACCACGCGATACTAACTGTCTTGTCTTGAAAGTGATAATGGAATTCAGCGAATTATATTTTACGTTGTTCTTTCCAGGTTTTTTAATTCACTGTTGACAGGTCAAAATCGTAAAAATTACCTAATTTTCCACAGCAAGCAATCATGCATTGTGTGTGCTTGTACCTGTGTGTCAATGTATGTGCCGACAACAATACGTTAACGTTAGGTTTCTATCTTTACTGAACGCCTTACATTTAAACATGTAAATAGAAACAACTATTTATATCTCCAGATAGAATAACGCGATTCACATGAAATTAACATGATTTATTGAGTAGACATAAATCTATGTTTTGGTGCAATTGCAGTATCTCTATCGCTATATGAATAGTGGCATGAGACAAAAACATTCTTATAAACTACTTTTTGGAGGGAATTTAACATAAAATCCCTCTAGAATTTCCCTCATAAAAAATGGCGACACGGTGTATACATCATTGTAAAGTGTGTTTCATTGCGAATCCAATGAGGTATAAACCGTGCTTATATTGTAATTACCGTGGAAGTTACATGTGATTATCTGCACGTAAATAACAAATTTCTGAAAATAACCCATTTTTTAAGGTCACGTGGGTGTCACGGGAAAATGGTGGGTGATGGAGAAAAACTGATTACATATTTGAATTCTACGTGAAAAAGTTCTATTAGAATCAGGTATTCTAATTTCTGTGCCAAAATCTTGTTGAGTAGTGTAATTATTCACGGAAATCTTGAATGTGCTCCCGAATTATGGATAGCTTATATTCTTCTTTGCAAACTTTGTTTAGATACTAGTATGAGTTCTGACAAGAAAGGAAATGATTTATTTAAGTTTTCATGTTAAAATGAATAATTCATTAATATAAATCATAAATTAATAACTATTATTAAAACATGAAATACATTGGTAATTATTATTTATTTTGGCATTAGATTGATGTAAATGCCACACAAAAAAGGGACAACAACTAGGTTCAATGCATTGTAGATGTACTGTTGGTTGGAGGCATGTCCGCTAATGCGTAGCAGACACCAACTGCGGCGGGATCTAATACACATTGCACACTAGGAGTGCCGTTGTGATTTAAATTGCAAGCATCTCCCAGCCTAGTGCCACGATACAGCAATAAATAAATGCGGCCATCATGATGTTCCAACGAGCAGCGTGATCCGATTAAAAGAAGAATATTATGCTATTCGGCTTCTTTCGCCAATCCATTGTAGGCGCGCACATTTAATGGGCGCCGTGAAATTATGCGCCGCATTAACAGACGACATATAACTCTTCTGGTAACTCTGGGTGCCTTGAAACATCAGTAAGTTTGTGAACAGGGTTCGAGATGTTGATTTTCGATCCGCCAAAAAATACTGCACGAAACGTCTGTCCTCGCGGCGTATACTGTGTTGCGGCTGTTGGAATTCGACGTGTCATTGTGAAATGCCGTGGAGTTTACTTACTCTGAACTGTGAACAAAGTCAATTTAAGCCCGGACCAAATTTCGCGGTTTGGTAAACCTTAAGCGACACGTGTTACAATTCTTCCGCTATCAATGTGAAAACCTGGTGGCCATTTTTAGTCTTCCATTACACGCTATATTTCGAACATATGCACACAATCACGTCACACCAACAATTGGTTACAACTGCACCAGGGCTCTTTGGACTGCCTCCGACCGCTGTTCCTAAATGGTATTTTCGGCGCATCTGATGCATCACTGGCTGTAGTGCTAAATACTTGTTTCCAAGCTCTAGATATTCGTCAAATATTTATTTAATTGCGAAGACTGTAGTAGTAACAGCAATAGTAGTTTTAGTTCTAACAGTGTACGAACTAACGGGGTGAACAAGAGGGTAAATCTTGCTTTGAGTCTACATGTGGACGTATGTATATTGTATGATTAGATTCTTCACGTTATTTGATTGTCAACAAAATTTCATTCTAATTGTAAAAAATGCTTATTTAGCATTCTGAGCATTATTTAGCAGTGCTGATAGTAATATTAATAGCAGAACAAAATGTTTCAGAAAACGTCATTTTCCCCTAAACTTTTAAAGCCTTTCGAAATCTTATAACCATAACACAATTAAACGGTTTGTGTATAACAGAAATACAACTGATTTCATTTCGTTGCTACAACTCCTTACCATTCTGGATATAATAACAATATGGTTTCGTATTCATATTGAATAAAAAATAACGCAGCTGACAAGTCAGGTTATACTTTAATTAAGAAATAAACTAAAGTAGAAGTTTAAAAACAACGAAAAAATGGTATAAAAGCGCCACCGCCACCAAGATTTGTCAGTTTGTGCTATCCAAGAGTACTACATGTTGACCAAATATGAAGTCCATATCTCAGTTTCAACTATTTATCCCATACCCAAAACAAACTAAAAATTTGATATAAAACTCCATCGACGATACTGCTAGCGCAACCGCCATCTAAATTTGTCAGTTTTTGCTAACCAGTGGTGCTACAAGTTTACCAAGTTCTAAGTCTAATGTTACTTAATTTTAACGGTGTATATGTACTAAAATGTTCGGCTGTTGAACATGATTTTCGATGTTTACAATCAATGTACTTTTCAAAAGTGTGAAGTTGACGGTTGGTTACTTTTTTGTAGCCTTGCATTTTGCTCACATGCTCAAGAGATGAAAACTACGTTTTGCATTTGACCAGAAAGGAGAACATAGAGTTCCTATATATGTAACGCGCCTGCTGTGAGATTCGAAGCTGGAGAATTCTACACTTGTCCTAAGTAGCTCATGACGCTCTCCACGTATCGACGAAGCCATGTAGAAAGGATCAACAATTTCACTAGTGCTTTAATTTTTTGAAAACTATAACTGTAGAAAATTCTTGTATATTGACTAAGCGACTATATTTGTTTTCCAGTGATTCCAGAGAGAATTGGGATAGTTCCAATTCTTCCTTGTTGCAAGTGTAAATTCGGCTACTTTCTCTTCCCTCGCACTTCGTGAAAAATTACTCCACTTTCAATATTTTTCATCCCTTCAATTTCTAGTGTATATCATTCAGAAAATTCCTAATAACATTTTAGATAAGATGGATAACAAAAAGCGTAAGTGAAAGCATTTAACAAGAAGGTAGAGAATATAAAAGTAGGACCTTTGCAAAGAGAGTGTGATAGTCTTACACAGAAGCCATCTTCGAATGTGTCTTTCTAATAAACCAATAAGAAACTGAAACATATTTATTCTTCAAACCGGGGAGACAAATAGCCGAAGTAAATACTTTAATCCGGAGAAACTGTCCGGAGACCGATGGTGAATGGTCACTGTAGTATATATTGGAATTTCACACTTTATAGGATTGCTGACTTTATCTTGTGTTATATTGTTGATTATTCCCTCACCTACAGATCCATCAGTTATTTGTTAACATTGCTAAAAGATGGCATCACTTTTCGGGTTTGGGTAACTTTGTGAGTCTTCTTAATATGAAAGGAATAGTAAAATATTAACGAGTATGTGGATTCTTCGTGGTCGAGCGGTAAGAGCTTCGAACTACCAATGACAAATGCAGAACATTCTAGTTTCCAATTCTAATTCAAATCTGTAGAAAATTTACAAACAACATCAACGTTAAAGAAATACATGAAAATAGCAACTGCGGTGAGTAATTATCCATTATAAAGTTCAATCCTCTCTTTTTCTTAAACGAAAAAGGCGGTATTAAGCCGTTGAACCACCGGGCAAATACGTTACAAAATCGTTTCCAAAATACTCCACTTCTGAACGCTGAGATATATGATGACTCTTAACTTCGAAAGCTGTCGAAAAACGCCGTGAACTTCACGATAGTTTGATACATATTAAGCATTAATTTTACGTAGATAAACTAACGTGAAATCAAAATTTTCTCAACGTTTGTGTGCTACCAGGATTTACGCAAATTTGGCTGAGACAGAATGTATAATAGGTAGAATGAAGCACATGGGAAGAAACGGGAGCACCCTGAGAGAAGCTACGCACACGAAGATAGTACACCACAATACTCATATTGAACAAACCAGTTTCGAACGGGTAACCAACGCACATAAAAAAAAATTTCGTCGTCTTTGGTATGAAAGAAATACTTAAAATTAAAAGAAATACTTAAAATATGGGCTTCTTCCTTGGTCAGCATATAGTACCTTTCAGCAGAACCAACTGCCAAATTTCAGTGGTGGTGGCGAAAGTAGTATCATCGGTTGAGCTTCATACGAATGTTTGTCCGTTTTTGGTATGAAAGAAATAGTAAAAATTGAGATCCGGACCTCATACTTGGTCAACGTGTAGCACTCTAAGGTAGCACCAGTTGGCTAATTTTGGTAACGATGGCGCCACTATTTTAGACCGTGGCGCCAAAAATGTACTGGTCAGCAAATTAGACATAACTTTTGAAGGTATCTTTTCTTTTCCATAGCGTTTCCCTCTCTCGAGCGAGCGCACCTGCAATTTGAATGTCACATGTAATGAGCCAAGTGTTCAAGGCACTAGGAAAATGCTCAATATATCTTCGTATCAATATATATTTTTTTTGTGTGTGTGTGTGTGAGTGCGTGCGAACTGAGAAATGGCGCGGAAGGTAGACCTAGGGGAATATACAAAAATAGGTCTGGAGAAACTCGAAGCGGAATGGCTCGCGAGCGAGACGAAAGATTCCCGAACACATGAAAATAACCCATTTCAGCAGAAACTTCTGTCCAAGATAAGGAGGAAGGAGATCACTGCTGGAAAACCACGATCCAGTAAAGAAGACAAAGAAATAAAACAGCCAATAATAGAGGATGTGTACGCTGAGTGGGAGCAGATAAACAAGGAAGATATGACACCAAGATCCGTAAGATCGATAAGAAGAACGGGCGGTGACCGGGACGAGGAGGCCAGTGCGCCTCCGAGACCTGGAACACCAACTCAAGATGAAAACACCAAAAGAAAGAGAGAGGAAGAGGATGAAAAAAGACAAAAAGGAAGAGGGAAGAAAAAGAAAAGGGAGATCTAAAAACAAAATTAGCATATGCGGAAGGAAGAATAATGGAATTGGAAAGAAAAACAGATGAAACTGGATAGAGAGATTGAAAGACTAAGAAATTGCGAGCTAAAACTGGAAAGGACAATGGCAAAATTAGAAGAGAGAGAATATGAAATGGAAAAACAAGAAAGAATAATCAAAGAAATGAAACAACAAGAACTAGAAGGATGTGTACATATCAAAGGATTAGAGGTAACAAATCTACAAAGGGAGGTAAGAAAGATGGAATTGGAAGAGAAATTGAGAAATATGGAAAAAGAGATAAGAAAATTATACGATGAAAATGGAAGGCTAAAGAACAAAAGTGAAGTAGGTATGATGCAGACACCAACAACTAGCTTCGCAGAGACAGCTAAAATCACAGAAAAGACAAGACTAATAGAAACTAGTCAATTTTTACTAGGTATTATTGCTTACTTGTTGATTGCATTCTTAAGAATAAGGCGGTAAAATTCCGAAAATGTTATCTTTCAGATTCATTGAAGATTAAAGCATAATTATCCTGGACATAAAGCTTTGTTTTTTCTTTATTAGCACCTTTAACTCTGTGGCACTATCCTAGGTACAACTGAAGTAACTTTTATTTTGACCACGTTATTAAAAAAAAGTTGCAATGCATGTTTTACTTTCTGTTTTATGATTGACACGATTTTGTTCAATCGTTGACAATAAGTAAAACCATTTATAGCTTATTTATAATCATATCACTCCGTATTTTCATTATTTAAATACATTCTTACATGAAATTCTTAAATACTTATCTCAAATGCTGTATCATATATTTTAGAAAAATATAATCCACAAATTTAATCTTTGTTGATCACTATGATATGAGTATTATTGATTCTTTACTTACCATCAAATTTTGAAAAATGTTAGCTAAATTCTGTAATGAAAGAAAGATGTAGGTTTTTGATATATCTTTTATATGAAAATAATAATATTGAGACAATTATCTTGCTAATTCTGTGCTTCTCAAAACATACGTTTTTGTAATAACATATATATTTTTATTCTCAACAATCTTACATAGGGGATTCGTTTCCTTTTTTTTTCTTTACAAAAAACACAGAGCCTTTGTACTCAGGTCAAAATTTAGTTATAGGAAAAATGTATAGTGACCGTTGAAACAAATAATCGATACAAAACAATTTTATTAACAGGATGAGTAACTAAAATATCATTACCATACGACGTATTATTACTTTTAAACTATAAAGTATTAAACAATAATAGTAATTAGGAACGAATATTGATATTAGGAGTAACTTCTAATTACATTTACTTGAGGATTAAAAATAAATATCTATTCTAAATTGTAGAACAGGCATTTGTCTATAAATATAAAATGAATTATTCCGTTAGTGACACTTTTATTTCAATTATTCTCCACAGAACATATAGGAACAGCAAAATGTGGCTTATAGTTAATCTTACGAAATTACCTTTTAAACTAATGCCAAATCATGCGTTGAAAACGTTATTAATTTGCAACTGTCGAATAGCTATTGTAGCCACGTTATTGTTAACGTTCGACATATACTATTAAAATACTTGTTAATTGATTTAACAGTATAAAGAATATAAAGTAAATAGGACTTACAAACTGGCGCCGTCCTGTGGGTGCAGCCTGAAAATAAAGAAAGGAATAATATTAAAGAGTTCATGGAAGGAAAAGTTTTCGACCTGACACGGAAATTTTTAAGTTAATGCTTTGTACACCAACATCACATCAAACATATTTTTATTTAAAGAACTTCTTTGATACATCATCGAATTGACGTTGTTTATTTTAGTTTATGTATGCCATGGTATTTGCAGCATTTCGTGGTTAATTCAGGAACATTTTTTTCAAGTGGTAAATTTATCTATATTTGACACGCAAGTATTATTACCATACAAATTATAATCATAATATGCGTTTATTTCTTCAAAATAAAACTCTAAATCAACATTTATTGCGCCATTGTATTTCTCCCCGAATAACAACAAGAATGCTAAGCAAAAATCCACAACTTGAAGATGCTATAACTGTATAGTGTATTATTTAAAGCTGCTTCAGGGTTTATGGTAAACGCACAGCAACGCACATGCACGCACGCATACACAGGTTCCGAATCGACCCATAACGTTTAATATATTTGGCTGGGAGTTGGTGCAATGCTAAAACATCCTATGCAAAATCTTGACATTAAAATTTCTACCCTTACTAAGTCAAATCTAACTTCCCTTTAATTTGTTTATAATATATTGTGGCAAAAATATGGAAACCCCAGAAACTAAAATCTATTATAGGTGTTTGGTGGGGAATGACAGACATGGAAGCATGTATTTGAAATAATCGAGGAAAGTTCCCACATATGATTTTGATTACATGAGCGAAAATCTAGGGATTCACTTTACTGTAATAATATTTTAAAATTTATCATAATATTTTAGATACATTTAAATTATTTCAATTATATTGTATTTATGATCATTAAAACGAACTCTAATACATAATGCGTATTTTTGATTGTGGAAGAAACTCCACTGTAATGCATAATCAAACATTTAGTTATCAACAAATATCCAATAACACGTTGTAAGTTTGAAATTTGTCACGGAGTCAATTACCAAGTAACATTTTAACATAACAATAACACTTGTCGTTGAAACTTATCTCACTTCGAAGCACTGATTTATAACTCTGGAAGAGTAACAAAAGAAAATACATTTTTCACATCGTAAAACAGGGAGTACAAAGTGAAAAAAATGTATAAAACAAGAAGCCGTAGAACGAATAAGATACATTATCACTCTTAAATAAATTAGCCAAACTTAGTGTTGAATTATCAATGTTTGCTTTTGTTTAAATCAGTATTGAATCAAAAGTGTAAATGTATTTGTTCTTATATATGGGAAACAATGGTGCGGTAATATATGACCATGGATTCATGTAAATAGTCAGCCACTGCTATATTTTTATATCTTGTAGAGTACTGTATGTTTGTGTGTTTACCAAACGTCATTCAGGCTAAAACATACACAAAATCAGAGGCGACGCAAGGCAACCCGGGTCTGGGGCCAGTGAATTTGATAGAGGCATTTTCACGACACAATCGTCATTATAGGCCGCAACTTTTGCCCATATTATACTTCCTCGTTATTTCGAGCCCTCCATCAACTGGGAAACTCGCAATGTGCTCACTAGATAAGACGGAGATTTTCCCGTTCACTCGCTATATTATATGCATGATAATGAATATTGAGATTGTGGAGATTCATGCTTTTGAACTATCCGACTATAGGCAAGCGTACAAGTAAGAGCCCTGAGACGGCATAGCTACTGCGTTACCGATCATAATCGAGGTGCTCTACTCATTTATATTAACGAGCAATCATTAACTTGTGGTGACCGGCACGTGACAACCCCCCTGCCAAAAAGCACGATCAAATCAAAAATTAATACCGTAAGAACATTGAGCATCCCATTGCTTGGGCTTTGGTAAGGGGCTTATAGGTGGGCTATATGCTTTACATTCGCGTAGAATACGGGACATAACATGTTTCATCTTAAAGAAAGCGCTATAACAGGTTACTATTTAACGGGTAGCTTATATCAGAAGGGATTTCTACACAAGTTCGTTTATCGTGAAGTACTTTAAATGAGTTTATGGAGTCTCCCCAGATACTAAAGAGTGCTTTTTCCAAAGGTTGTATTCAAGGGACTCGTGGGGGACGCACGAAAGTTATAAATATTGAATATTGACTGTAATGTGCAAAAGATTTAAAACAAAAATAGGTCGTGATGTTCCTAAACAATATGTTGTACTGCCTTAGGAACCCTCAAAAGTAACATGAAAAATATGTGCCATTGTATACTTCATTATATCAGTATACGTATAAGTAATGCAAGTGAAAATAAACGTCGTTGTTGATATGAAGACTTGATTGCTTGTTTTTGATGCAAATGCAATGTCTAAGCATGGTATAAAAATAATTATCAAAACTATTAATAAAACACAAGAAACGTATTTCGAAGCAGACCAATATAAACGTAACCAAAAATGTTAAATTATTATACCATATAGGTATGTGAAAAACACACAGACTAGCAATTATCTTTCCAGGCTGCCATTTCCAAACGTGTCCCACACAAGCACCATAAATGTTAGTAAATTGACACAAACAATCGTTATACACTTCTAATTTTTAAATGATAGTGAACACTTGCAGGTATCTTAAAAATAGCTGAAGAATGTGGTATGTTAGTTTTGGAAATAGCATTGGAAGACATAACTTTATATACTGTTTTGCTGTTAATTATGTTTCTGATCTTTACTTTCTCAAGAAATTCAAATTAATTTGAACAATAGCAAAACCTTACTGGTGTGTACGAAATGATAAAACGAGCTCAACTATACCAATATCTCAATTTAAAAAGTTTTGCAGAAAAAAAGTTTCGAAAAGGACATTAACTTGTAGATACTGTAGTAATATTTCAGGTACGCTGTGCGCCTACGTTTAGGACAATATGTAATTTATATTTTAAAATAATGGGTGAGACACGTTACTATTTACTAAATGGTACAACATTTTTCAATTTGTTTACGAGAGCTCAGGGCTAATCAGGAGAGCAATCATTACTTTTGAATGAGTTATATACCTTGGAGGTACGAACTGATGGAAGAAATTGTATGATAATTTCCACCTTAGATGTCACAGTGTGGACCCTATTTCTACCCTATTCCTCTAATGACACTAATCCAACTTTCTTATACATCAACCCCACTCCATTCTATTGCATTGCATTGCTACTATTGTTAACCAGAACTTCACTTCTCAGATATATTTAATTTACAAATGGTGGGATTCTATACGCATCATCGCCAATTATTTAAGCGTGCAGCGTATTTTCTCACGTATGGGGAGGTTTCACATAGCAGAACAGGTAGTGGCAGATTAATGTTGGAAGCCATAAAGTTTTTATTCTAATTTAAGATTAACGAAAAATTAGAGCTTGTCTCGCTTAGCTTTTTTGTGGGTCCTGCTGAATTTGGAAAATATACTATTTCGATGTACATATATTATACAAAAAAACAACATTAGGATGGAGCTTGGCTGGCTTAGTTTTTATGTGTCGGTCACGGTGAATTTGGGAAATTTAGGATTTCGATGTACATGTATTACAAAAACATCAGGACAGAGCTCTCAACTGCATTAAGGATATGATTGCACTGTAGCCGAACTAAACAACGTACCATTAGTGTCTTAGTGTGGGTGAGGCACCTGCTTTGGGCGCCACAGCTGGTGGCGTCGAAAACTACATAGAAAAGAAAAGACATCAAAATTGCTAAGCGCTAAAATAAAAAGTTATGAGGTCAGAAGAAACGTTCGCTTTTTTATGCAAGGTGATATACGCCTAATGATAGGCAATTGGAGTTTTTATAACATTGATTTCGAAAAAAAAATAGTGTAAGTGACACTCATTATTACCACTAGGGTTATCTTGAATGTGCGATCCAAAGATTTGACTGGCGAGCCTGTGGGAAAACCTCTCTAAAAACCTGTCAGGATGTTTGGCCGTTTTGATCGAACCCACGAACTCCAGAATGCTAATCCAACGCTATACCATTGAGCTACGGTGGCTCAATATTTATCTGGGGTGGATTGGATTTGTTGGGTGCAGCACCCTTTTATCGTAACGATTCTCCATGGTACTGAGGGAGGGCTGTGGGGGCCCTAAACCCGTTGCTGGTGGCGACCCTAAAACCCACCTCGCCCGTCATCACCAAGCCTAAGGCTGGAATATCATGAACCTTAGAACCTTGCACAAACTTCAAGTGTTGTCCTTAACTGCAGTCGCCAGGGAACTAGTCTCATTCATCCTCCATTTCACCACTTTTTAGAACTGAAGAACTTGACTGATTTTTCCCACCTTAGGTGTTGATGCTAGGATTTAACAGCTTTGTGTACGACTATATATGTTTATACTCATTTGGTTCGCTGGATATAAAGGTTTATTGGCTTCGGCAAAGAGTACAAACAAGAGTACAAAAGAGTATATATATATATATATATATATAAAGGGAATGAAATACTGGGTAATGAGACTGGACAAGAGATATTGATATAAGGGGAAGATAACAGTGATGTGCAAGGTACTTACAATATGCAGTAAGTGATAACGTCTGTTGTAGACAGGAGTAAATCTAAGAACAGAGAAAACATGAGGAGAGCAAATTATGGAATTGATACAATGATAATTTCAAATTACTTATGTGGAAGAGGAGAAAAGAAGATAGGAAATCATAATAATTAAGGTATTATAAAAGCAGAATGAGGAGAAAATTAGAGAAGAGAATTAGAAAGCTGAGGGAGTTGCGCCTTTTGAAAGACAGAAAGAGAATGACTTAGCAGAGCAAAGGAAGAATGAATTAAATAGTAGCCGGGGAAACGTAACAAAATATTAATGAGGAAAATGAGAGGTATGAAGAAATGAGGTTAAGGAGAAATAATACAATACCTCCTGCATATTAAAAGAAAATGGAATGATCAAGTAGAGGAAAATTACAGGCAATTGGAGAATCCAATGCGAATAATTTAATTGTGTGATAGAAGTACAACAACAGAGAGATCAGATTGAAGGATTGCAAGTAAAGTTGTGTGTAATTAAAGAACAATTAGAGGAGTTACAAAAGTTTAAAGATTCGGGTGTAGTACCTGAACGAAGTATTGGGAAAATGAGCGGACAAGTAAAAAGTATGGAGATTATAGAAGTAGAAATGATGCTAAGAAGACAATATATAAAGGACTAGTTTTTGCATCATATTACAGACTTATAGAGAAACCCATTTTCAAGGGTAGATGAGACTTTGGGAAGAGTAGACAAGTGGAACAAAGGTATCATTACGATATGGAAGAGACTGAGTACGTAAGAAGACATTATGAGATTCAAGGATTTTCGAATGATGATGAAGGTGTAATTGGCTGGAGTAGATGTATGTGGTTATGTATAGAGGAAGAAGAATAACCTCTCCAAGTAATGAAACATAAATTAATTTTGTCAATGGTTCTAATTCAGCCAAAGATTTAAACTAATTTTGCATTGCTGTTGTTCCGTTATCTTGGGAGTTGCCTGTTATATGGGATAATTTTGCAATATATGATGGAAGAAATTATTCAGTATACCAAAATATCAATAAAGTTTAATGGAAGCCGATACAATGTTACTGAATTGAAATTATTAGCAATTGTATAAGCCATCGATAAATTTAATCAACATATCAAGGATAATTCATTCATCTTATATACTGTTCATATTTGTATAAGATGGCTTACTTAGAAAAAAATACAAGTATGCCTGTAATACAAGTATATTTGGTTTATCAAGCAATCTTTAAAAATACAATGTAGATTTAAGATCTACTCGAAGCAATACCAACTTTAGTTGTCTACTTAGTACTAGTAAATATTCTAAACATCATAGTCATGTGATGACACATATTTCACGATATCTAGAGTTTGCTTATGATGGTGATGTCGTTTATGGAACTCGTTTATGCCAATTGATTGAACAAGATGAACAACATAAAATTAAAATAGGAAGGCCATGTGGTATGGACAGAAACAATGAAATAGGGGATTTGGCAGATAGGTGTTGCAAAATAGAATTGAGATAATTTGAACCCAAAACCATCATAATATGGGATACTTAAGGATTAAGAGGCGCTGTTGAAAACTATTGGTAAACATAAGTATTGGCCTCTAATGTAAAAGGTATATTAAGACTATATAAATAATTGTCATATTTGTAAGCACTCTAAAAACAGTTTTCAGAGGTTCTTAGCAAGTAAGCCTTTACATCTAAAATTATTGGAAATTATTGAAAGATTGCCTAAGTCACAAATGGCATGCTTTGAACTTATCAATAGTTTATGTTGCGTTTAAATCGATAGTGTTAAATGCACCACGAAGTATGGTGACACATAATTTTACTAGTTAATTACAGGAATATTTCTAGTAATACGTTATTCTTCAAAGCATTTTGGCAGATAGTGGATCACAACTGTTCGGAAGGATTTCTTAGCTCAAAACATTATTGTGCATTGTTTACTACAACGTAAGTTCCCCAATAAAACTTACTGAACGATATAATCGTCAGAGTGTCCGTATCATAGGAACATATTGTAATCGAGAACAAATTAAGTGAAGTCTATACTTGCATGATGCGGTATATTTTTGAATAACAGGTTCAGTGAGTTTCGTCAGGCGACAAAAAACATGTTTTTTATAAATCTGCAGTGCATCGACTTTGTAGGTTGCATCTTAAAAAGCATTGAGACCAGTATATGATGAATGTGAAAGTAGAGAACAAGCTTTAGGTAGAAAATTTAAATTTAAGAAAAGGGTCACCAGATATTTGCAAAAAGTAAAACCGTGATGTATGTATGATAAGTGACATTTAATAATTCATATTCCCATAATAACGCAATTTAATCAAACGTTAATATACACATGAAACTCGCTTGATGAGACAAGCTAAAAGGATTCTAAAGTTGCTATTTGAATTCAATGTAGTTCTGGTTCATAATTTGAAATAATACTAACTAAATACGAACAAAAATACTGAAAATTGTAATGTATCATTAATGATAAACCACAGCATTGACAATAAAAGTAACGAATATATATATTTTTTTTTAAATTCAGACAGATGCACGAAAGTCCTGAGTTCCATTTCACTGTATCTGCAAGCCTTTATCGCGAATTACAATGTGATTTGAATAATAAAAATGGTCAAGTTGTGCTGTACTTTTGAAGAAACGAAGATGTTAAACACTTAACTTCCAATTACTAAAACTGGATATTTTAGCGATGACGTCTCTGGTCGACAGAGTCGGACTGGGATGATTTTGCTTTCTGAAATAAGTATGTATTTAGTTCGGGAAGAGAATTTGTGATGGAAATACCATTTTGGAAATTGTGTTCTGGTAGGAAGATTCTTAAGAGGTCGTCACTATCTGATCAATTTGCCTTCAAGTATATGGGTTATTATTGAACTTTTTCACAGTAGATTTAATCATATTACTTAATTCCATATTTTCCTGATAGAATCAGTGTTATTGCGTCAACTAATCATCCATGCATGTGCTATGTTTCTCAAAATTGGCGCAGCGATCATTTACATTAGTTCGATTTAAACATTACAAAAATTCGTAATTTCCTGTGTAGACGGAAATAATACGTGATTATAAGTTCTTTAGACTGCACGGAGTTTCTGTTAAAGTTCTTGTCAATAAAAAAAACCGTGTTGTGCGTGATAATATTGGCGATATTTTTGTGCTATATGCTGTTATCAACTTGCAATTTATATATGTTTTCGAACTACCTGGATTAATTAAATTCAGCGCTGTCACAATTTCACATCATGAAACTACATCATTACCTGTAGATTCGTCTAAAAACTAACGTACTAATGAAACAAAGAATGTATTCAATGAATAAAATATATGAAGGTAGGTTACAGCATGCTCTGATGTAGAAATATGGCAAATTCAACATAAAATATTTTCTCAATGTTGCAAGCATATTAGGTATGCTGTAAATTCTATAAAATCTACGATATTCATATATAGACCAATCGAGTTACAAAATCCGAAAAACCATGATATAGCCGTTTGGAATACTGTATCCAAAATTGAAATATCGTAAATAAGCAGAAAAACAATTTCTTATACATAGAAATAAATGAAACTATAATTTGCATATCATCTTTCGTGGTATCTCTACATATTTAATCGTAACTAAAATGTCACAAAAATATTATTTATCATGCTTATTACTACTATTTCATTCCATTTTCACAAACTCAATAAAATTCATTAAAAGAAAAAAAATGAAACCGTCGCTGTTATCCAGCGTTTCAACCAGATGTTTAAATTACAAAAAAAATCTAAATTCACCTAAAGTAATATTCAATTTTATATTATCATTATATTATAAAAATAATATAAAACTGAACGCTACAAAAACAATATTATTCTAATATGTGTTCCGAATCTTTACTTGCCCTTAGTATCATATAGCATATATCTAATCTATACATGTATAATGTAACAAGGCAATATACTTCACATACTCTCCCGCAAATAAGCCGAACATGCTGCTCATTATTACCATTGTTTCTACGTCCGGGAATAGTAATTAGTGACACACATGTTTCTGGAGATTTTTTTTTGTTTTTTGCGGAGATCTAAATTTGTATATTGATATATATCCGATTCATCATATTGGATATCGTAAACCAATTATTTACTTTTTGAGTCATAATACTAGAATAGAGCTATTTCTGAATGCAGATCTATAATAACCATGATTAGGAATTTCAGGTGAAGAACGTTTGCTTGTGAGTCAAGAAAGTGTTCTCTGAAATAAACTTGTTTGTGATGAGTTGCCTCCAGTCCAAAATAGATGTCGTTTTCAGCCATTTTTTAAATTAATTTCAGATACTTTGATCTTTTTTCACTACATTCTAAACACAATCCCCTTATCCCCTTTAGCTGCTACTTTCTAATATTTTTCACAGCACGTTTTATAATTTCAGTTACTTTCTCGCATTTGGATTGCAATTTGTTTTGATGTTTTTTGATTCAAATTATCTCAATACGTTTTTGCAACACCTATCTTCCAAATCCCCTCTTTCATTGTTTCTGTCCATTCCACATTCCCTTCCCATTTCAATTTTATCTTGTTCATCTTGTTCCTTCAATTGGCATAAACTAGTTAGATAAACGATATCACCATCATAAGTAAACTCCAGATATCGTGAAATATGTATCATCACATGGGTACGATGTTTAGAAAATTTACTATTACTAAGTACAAAACTAAAGTTGGTTATGCTTCGAGTAGATCTTAAATCAACACTGGATTTCTAAAGATTGAATGATAAACTAATTATTCTTGTATTACAGCCTTTTCCTAATTAAGCCATCTTATACATCCTAAGTAAGCCATAAATTTATCGATGGCTTATAAAATTGTTAATAATTCCAATTCTGTTAGATTGTATAGGCTTTCATAAAACTTTATTGATCTCGTGGCATACTGAATAATTTCTCCATCCTTTATTGCAAAATTATCCAATATAATAGGCACCTCATAAAAAAACGCAACAACAGCAATGCAAAATTACTTTAAAAATTTGGCTGAATTAGGACTATTGATAAAATTAATTTATGTTTCATTACTTTTACTGGTTCCTCTTCTTCCTCCATCCACAACCATATACATTTACTCCAGCCAATTACACTTTCCTCATCACTCGAAAATCCTTGAATCTCATAATATTTTCTTTCGTATCCAGTTTCCTCCATATAAGAATTGATACATTTGTACCTTTGTCTACTTTTCCCAGAGTCTCATCTACCCTTGAAAATGGGTTCTTCTCTAGGTCTGTAATATGAAGCAAAAACGAGTCCTTTATATCTTTCCTTCTTATCATTTCTACTTCTATAGTCTCCATACATTTTATCTGTCCACTCCTTTTTCCATTACTTCGTTCAGGTACTACACCCGAATATTTAAATCATTCCGTTTTCTTTTAATATCCAGGAAGTATTCTTGCATTTCCTCTTAACCTCCTTTCTTCATATCTCTCATTTTCTCTATTAAGATTTTATCACGTTTCCCCGGCTACTATTTAATTTATTCTTCCTTTTCTCTGCCAATTCATTCTCTTTCTGTCTTTCAAATGACGCAACTCCCTCAGCTTTCTAATTCTTTTCTATAATTTTGTTTCATCATTCTGCTTTTCTAATACCTTAATTATTATGTTTTCATCTCTTCTTTCCTCCTCTTCCACATAATTAATTTGAAATTATCATTGTATCAATTTGATAATTTGCTCTCCTCATGTTTTCTGTGTTCTTAGATTTACTCCTTTCTACAACATATTATAAGTACCTTGCGCATCAATAGTATCTTCCTTTCTGTCAATACCTTTGTGCAGTCTCATTACCCAGTTCTTCATTCCCAGCTGAGGCCTCGGTGACAGTGACCATTATGTTAAATAAATGTGCTGACGTACATATATATATATATGTGTATATATATATATATATATATATATATATATATATATATTATATCAATTGAATATGTATGTTTGTACTCTCTGACGAAACCAATAAAACGTTTACATATCAAATATGTTATTCTCATGTAACGGTAGATTGCTTAGCTGCTAATTATTATAAATGCTCCGACAAACCTCTTAAATAACACTTTATGGTTCCCTTTTGCATAACCTGGAAGTTTGGCCTGGTTGTTTTACACTTCGCCGAATAGACAAATTGTTTCAAATTATCGCTTGGGATTGAGCAGGCTGGAGACTATTGCGGGTTCAAGAAATGATTCAAATATGAGAACATACTAAAACGGAGTTGAGACATTGCAGTCTGAACTCGGAAGCCGAAGATAGGTAGAAACCAGAGCAATAGCTTTAAACCAAGCAACGTTAGCTTATTGAAAATTAATCCATTTAAAAAGATATTACAATATTACTGTTTTATCAGATCAGATATTATTTTTCTATAATATTTTCCCCCTTAAACCCATTAACCTCAACAATAAAGACAATTTCAATTTATAATTTACATCTTGTCTGGACAATAAAAGATTCTCTCAATCAATATTGCGGCCACCAGGTCCGGCTTTAGTCAGCTGTAGCTTCAGTATTTGGCCGAATGTCTCGAAGATAGCTCACTGCATTGTCGACTTGCAGATTGTAGTTTTCAGTTAATTTAATTGTTCTTAATTTTTTAACTCAAGGTAAAATTGTTTAAGGATTTAAAAATCTTATAAAGTGTACGATAAAACATTTTCATTTCTATGTGTAATTAAACAGAGAAGATCAATGTGTGCCGTAGCTTATTTTATATGAACATGCATGGCAGTGCATGCAGCCAAGTTCTGCGCGTTTCAAAATGTCAGCATGCCAAAACATGTTATACAGGACCGATTTTTTATGGAGAGATCGGTGAATTCGAGACCCCGCAAGAAAAAAAAATCAAAAATAGGAATAAGAGGTTTCGAAGTTAAGGATACATGTTAAATATTTGAAGGTGTGGAAATATTTATATCCGTAGCTTGAAACATATTCGAGTTATTGATCCCTGAAATGACTACGTTAGAATACGTGACTAATTTACACACTCAGTGACTCACTCAGCATATTTTAGGGTTTTCGGAATAAGCTAGAGAC